>JAKLMZ010000040.1:0-218985 GCA_022813185.1 Floridaphiala radiotolerans | reverse complement strand
ATAATAGGTAATTTAACTATAGCTATAATAGCCTACGCTAATATAGCTAAGAGGGTATATTATAGGATTTACTATCTAGATTATTAGAGAATCTAACTAGGTAGGTCGCGTATTTTACTCTACTTAGTTATATTTAAAAATTCTATTTTTCTTAGGTAGGTCCTAGTAAAACTAGAAAAAAAAAAGGGCTTAGTATATAGTTAAATACACATGACTTATATATAGTTTATATAGACCAGATGTAATCTCACTACGCAAGCCACTATATAGTGCAACATCATGCATATCAAACGCTACTGAAAATAGCTGCTTGCAGACATGGGCGTAGGTATGTGATGGCCCTGAAGAATACTTCTTAAGTACTTGTAGTGCTTTCGTCATGCCCAGATCATTTTGCAGTAAAACCTTGTGTATCTATATCCTGCTCAAATACCTTTCGGAGGTCTTTATCTCTTGGATCCCTAAATGTAATCTACCATCAGCTATCTAGTTCCAACTTCGACAAGCCATCGACGAGGTTAGCAGGATCCATGTAGAACATCTGCATGATATCGTTCAGTCCCTGTCTCAAGTCCAGCTTGTCTATATTCTTTTGGATCCTTTGCCTGCTCGCCAGCAACTCTTTAGCCAGCGTCCTCCAATCGAGCTCATCCCCAGCTGCTGAAATGGCCGCCTTGCCTACTTCGTCCAGCTTTACATTCTTGAGTTTCCCACCACTCTGCCTCACAATGCCATCTACAACGACGGTATCGATATCACTCGGACTGGAGTGCAGCACAATAGCTGCCACCGGGTCGTGCTCTGCCGCACAAACCATAGCCGGACTCGTGGCGTCGAAGATGACCAGATCCGCCAGTTTGCCCTCTGCAATACTGCCAATCCGATCATCCATCTTCAGAGCCCTGGCCCCCTGGATCGTGCCTAGGTTGAAAGCTTCCTCCACGGTCTTTCCGACTGTCTTGGGTTGCTTCTTCTTCTCGAGAAACTGCAGATTGTACATTTCCCTCGCAGATTGAAGGACCAGTCTCATCTCCTGGACTATCGAGCTGCTGTTGTTGGAGTGGCAATCGATACCCAGCGAAGAATGCTTCTGCAACCCAAGACTATCATCAAAGCACACAGGTAACCCCAACGCCATCTGCATCTCCGTCGACGGCGTCGAACTCACCGACGCCCCATTCTTCCTTATCACCTCCGCCTCTTCCGCCGTGCACCCCGTCGCATGCGAAAGCACCACCCTCTCATCCAACAGCCCATACCCCTCCATCACCATCGGCAACGGCGTAAACCCAAAGCACGCGTTCTTCGCCATATGACTCGTAACCAACCTCACCCCCGCCTTCTTAACCCGCTTAAACACCTTCTTCACATACTCCTCCCCCATCCAATACGCATCGAACCCAAACCCCACCTCCACCCTCCCCTCCCCAAACGGCGCCTTCGCGGCCAACTCCCCCAGCGTCTCCATCACCCAGCCCTCCTCCAAGATGCTCGGGTTCGGTTTGAATGGCTGCCAGGACTCGATCCGCACGGTGGGCGTGTACGCGTAGATGGAGCGGATGCCGGACGAGGCGGTGGCGGAGATGGCGTGGGTGCTGGCGGTGGGGCGGACGTTGACGTGCGAGTGGTCGAGGACGGTGGTCGTGCCGGCGGAGAGCATTTCGAGGCAGCCGGAGAGTTGGCCGAGGTAGATGTCGGGGTCGGAGTATTGGGCGGCCATGGCCCAGCCTGGGGGTGTGTTAGCTGCTAATGTCGACATCCAAGCCTCCAGTCTTGCTATGTATCTTGACTCGGCGATAATCCGACTGTGTACCATGCTCTTCCCCTCCAGGTCCAACGAGGCAGCACATTATGCCTTCCCAACCCTTCCCTGAACAGAAGAAAGACACTCACCAGAAACAAAATACTCCACCAGCACCTCATTCGCATGCCTCCCCTTCAACTGCGTCTGCCACACATGATGATGCGTATCCACGAAGCCCGGGCTGACCACCTTGCCCTCGCAGTCAATCACCTCTGTCCCCTCTTCCACTGACAGTGCAGGCCCGATCTTGGAGATATTGTTGCCCTCGATCAGGAGGTCGGCTTTGGTGGGAACGATGTGGTCGTTAGTGGGGGTGTGGATGAGGAGAGTTCCGTTGCGGAGAAGGATTCTGTGCGGAGACGGCATTTTGAATCAGGTTTCAGGAATGAATTGTGCAACAGTAACAGATAATGAGGGGGGCGGTTGACGCTGACGTTGGATGGAAGGGGGGTTATATCGTCACAGTATGGTCAGGTGATGCTAGTATAGAGTATAGGAGGGGATCCTACATGTTATATGAAAATGTCGATCGCGGTCATGGATATACATGGAGTGGTTGCAATCAGAAGCAAGCCTGTCAGATACCGTATACACGAGATGGACGCGGAGCATCTTCAGTCCGTTCGGACTTGTGCACCGAGAAGTCGTCCCGTTGCATGGAGTCTAACGGTGGAATGGTACAGTATTGCCCAGACGAGCTGAACATGAGGATGCTTGTTTGTACTCCGAAGCTCAGATCCATACCTTATCTGGCCGTAGCGCGATGTCGATACTGGAGAGTTCGGGGTTTTCGGTCGTATCGCTGTGAGCGGAGCGCCGGGCATAGCTCACAAGAATGTGCATGATGAAGATGGGTTTTGATAAAAGCTTTGTTGACGTTCGAGATCCTTTGGATTTCTAAACTAACAGTGGATGCCATTCGCAAACCGAACGACAATCGCGCCACGTGCAACTGGGTATATATCCATGGCAAATCAGCCCATAACATTGTAGGTAGTCATCAATTTCACCGTCCGTGTTCCTCAAATTCATAGAATGGATAGAGGATGACGATAGCGAGTTGGCTCCCTATGTCTGCGAACCTTTCCATACCAAAACTCCATCCCGACAGAATGATATTCCTCCATTTTCGAGAACTCGTAAATCAATCCCTTCAAAACCCAATCTCCCTTCCACAAAAGAGGCTACACATTCTGTACCCTCAGCTTTCTTAACAATCGTACTCCCACACAACTCTCACACTGCTTCTTCTTTCCAGCAACTTCTTACTCCTTGTTCCTTGTCCCTCCTCCCCTCCTGATCACGTCCATCATTCCACCTTCACACCCCTCCAGAACCCTCACTACACCCCACCTTCCCTCCACCAACCCCCCAAAGCCTCCGACAAGCCCCGATGCAAAAACACATGCCCACTCCCCCCTGCCTTTCCACCCCGTCTCGCCTCCTCCTTCCGCCTCAGCTCTTCCACCCTCTCATCCTCCTCCTCCTCCTCGGAGTCAACTACAGCCGAGGAGGATCTCTCAGTAGTGTCGGTGGATGCTTCGACAGAGGCGGAGCTGGTAGAGGTGTTGGTAGTGGTGGTGGACGATCGAGGACGGGTCTGGGGTGGGGTTGCGGATGTGGTTGAGAGGGAGAGGGACTGGAGTTGGTGGAAGAGGTGGAGGGAGGCGATGATGTGGCATTGTTCGCATTTACAGGGGGTTGGGGATTGTGAGGAGACTTCTCGTTTATCCATACTGTACGGGTTTGTAGGTGAATTTGGGAGTTAGGTGTTCTTGCGCGGATACAGATCAAATGTAGGGGCCGTGTGAGTTGTATGTATACGCAGGGTTAGGGTGTTAGGGGAGGCTGTGACTTTGCCATGGCCCTCCGGCTTACTGAAACCGTGAGTGAGGATCCATTCTGTGACTGGAAGTACTCCATTCGATTTCCAGCCTTCGTCTCACTGAGCCTACTGAAAGTTTGAAGTACGTGATGGCCGCCTAGCCCGGTCTGGGGTCTGGGGTAACGTGATGGAAGCCGCTCACGTCAGACTCCACCGCTGGTTCGCAGATAATCAAGCATTGTCAAGCCTTACGACCTGTTCGTTTCGAATCCTCCAGGAAACATACGATGGGATTGCAAGCCACCATCCTATAACTAGAGGCGACATAATCACCATATACTCTCTTAGAACGGGGAAGATGAGAGGTGTTGTGGCATGATAGGCCAACACATGTATTCGAATCTACACGTTTCCAGAGAGGCATCGATTTTCGTAACCGGGTATGCGGCGCCCGAAGCATCTAAGCTGGAGAAAATGTGCTCTGTAGACATAAACCTTGGAGTATGAACTGATGAGCGATGCTCGCCCCCAAAGGGGACCATGCGGGACCTTGCAGGAGCTGCCTCCGCCAATGCGGGGGCGGGGGAGGGGCAACATTGGGCACGCCACAGCCTCGCTCTGAGTTATCAAGCCGTGCCAAAAGAAGAATTTAGTATCAACGCTCGGAAAATGTGAATTCCGAACAGACAGTAGGCCTGCCTTCAACACCTCACCACCATACCCTCTCCTCTCGTACCCAGAGTTTCCAATCGCCGGTCCCACACGCACTCATCACCATGTAAACCCATCAAGTAGCCCTTTTCCCGCTCACAAATCCAATTCCCCCCCAAACATCAACTTCCCACCCCTCCGACTCCATTCCCCCAGAAGCCAAGATCGAAAGAGATGAAGGGCACAATAGACGCACACATCCACCTCATCCCCCCCTCCGCCGCCTCCCCCATAGCCCATGCCTGGATGCTCCCCTCCGGCCCCCTGACTCGTCCCTACACCTTCTCTCACTATCAGTCCGCTATCTCCTCCCCTACCCCTTTGGTCACAGCCTTTGAGCGACGACTAAGTGTAGACGATGAAGCCGGCGGGAAGAAGAGTGACGAGGAGATGAGGGAGGAGGGGGCTTGGGTAGAGGTTGGGGTTAAGGGCTTCGTGTACGTAGAGACCGATCGGAGACTCGGTGACCCAGCGGAGGGGTTTGACGCGTGGGCGAAGCAGCCGATGGAAGAAGTGCGGTTTCTGCGGGGGATTGTTGAAGCTCAGACACAGCCAACAGCGACGGCAACGGCAACGGCAACGACAAAGGCCGAGGGGAGGGGACCGAGAATGTTCGGTATCGTGGCTTGGGCGCCTATGCACGATGCCGAGTTGTTGGAGAAGTGGCTAGACACAGCGAGGAGGGAAGGTGGAGAGGAGATGTGGGCTTTAGTCAGGGGGTTTCGGTGCTTGCTTCAGGGGATCAAGGAAGAAGAAGAGTTGAAGAGGTTGTTGACTGGGGGGTTTGAGGCCTGTGTAAAGGTGTTAGAGGCGCAGGAGAGGCCCTTCACTTTTGACATCGGGGTGGATGCGAGACAGAGTGGGATATGGCAGGTCAAGCATGCCGTGGAAATGGTGAAGAGGGTGCATGCGCGGGAGCCGGAGAGGTACAGGGTTTCGTTTGTGCTTGACCACCTTTGTAAGCCGGATTTGGAGCATCCCCCAAAGACGCAGAAGGAGGTTGAAGAGTTTGATGCTTGGACGGGGTATGTGTATGCGTTTGCCAAGTATGAGAAGGTTTACATGAAGCTCTCTGGGGGCTTCTCGGAGATGGGGAATCAGGATCATACCAGGCCATGGCCTATTGCGACAATCGTGGGACAGATGAAGCCGTGGCTTGATGTGATCTTTGACGCGTTTGGGCCCGAGAGAATCATGTTCGGAAGTGATTGGCCTGTCTGCAACGTCAGTGGTCCCGGAGAGAGGCTGTCGTGGGTATGGTGGCAAGCGGTGGTGAGGGAAGTTGTGAAGATGTACTGCAAGAACGAGGAAGAGGCAGATTGGGTGTGGAGAAGAACAGCTGCTCGGGCGTACCTGTTGGATGAGTATGCGGACTGGGCAGCGACGGGGGATTACCCAGTGCCATGATTCAAAAGCGAGAACACTTCGTTGAAGATTAAGCGCTCCGCTTCGAGAATGGCTACGGAGCCTACTGTGGATCGCTAACGAGCACGGTCAACCAGTACCTGCACCTGTTCATATAGTGCACCATACCAGGACAGGAGACGGGAAATGGAGGCGGATGGGGGTGTGGCTGGAGGTGTCGAGCCAGCTGCAGGTTTTGACCGTGATGTCGAAGAACCCCCACGGCATTCGCATGTTGTAGGCTATGGGTTTAAGAGATGTGCAGGATGGTCATGACCTCTTTTTGTCCTTCATTGTTGAGTGCTCGCACTTCGGCGGGTTGATTGACTTCCATTACTGCCTTTTACTCTTTCCACCGTCTCCAACACGAATAGCGTTACTGGGTTAGCGGTGTTTTCCCGGAACGGTAGTGAAGTTGTTCGATTCCTCGCAGCGTAGTGAATGCAGAAGGATCTGAGGCTGGAGCGGAATGGTACGCGGTATCCCCGATGCCTAGTTTGTGCAGGAGGAAAGCTCGCTGTGAGCGAAAGGCTTTGGTGCCATCATGCTGCCAGCGCTCGTCTCATCGGAATAGGGAGGGAATCTTGTGTCGGTTGTCGCAGGTTGGGGAGGTGGTGGACAAGATTGGACAAAACGCAAGGCGTTTGTCCGTTCTTGGAGGAAACGAAACGTCTCGAGAGGTTAAAGCCGGGGAGGATGCGCGGGCGGCGAGGAAGGAGAAGGATATAGGTGATGGACAACCGTGTCTGTTGAGAGGCACGGACGATATGAACAGGCGATGCGAGAAAAGACATGAGTAGCATAGCTTTGCCATCAGTGACAAGATGAGGAACAACCATAACCATTCCCTACAATTCTTAACCACACATGCACCACTACACCTACCCCTGATAGAGGCCCAACACACAGACCATCCGCAACATTCCAGAAGGAAATCGGAAGCCACCGAGCGAAGGATCACGCACCCCCAAGTAATTGCATGCATAAGGATTCGACTACCTGAGTCTGCATGCTTCAAACCGGGAAGGTCTTGGCGACTCCGGAAACCGTCCCGGCCCTGTTTCACCGGCAGGATCTGAACGAAAGGCCGAGAGGCTGAAACGATGCGCTTTGGTCCCGTGGCTGTTGGGCGGCACGTGTTGGTGCGAGCTTGCGTTCCTTGCATGGAGAGTAGATACTGAGTCCGAGGCATCTGGCCGTTACAGCGTTCGCTACAGATGTAGCCGTGTCCTTAAGGTTAACCGAGTGTAGTCTCTTGGCACAGTTGCAGTCTCTCATTGATGCCCATTGGCTCGTTGTAAGCGGATGCGAGCCACTGTATTTAAATTCGCACGTTGAGAGCGGCCAGAATCAACCTATAAGGTGTCTTGGCAATCTATCTTGCAAGTTGCTGGCCGTTAGTGTGTACCGCAGTGGTTGCGTGGTAATGAGCATTGCGAGATGGTTACCTAGAAGCCGAAACGGTGATGCCGAGGCAGCGGCGGACCAGATTCTCATGGTTGGAATGGTTTGCAAAAGAGGTAGGGTGCCCCGAGATCCGTACTGTGACCGGATAGACTGTGAACAGCTTCAGAATGCGCGTGAAAGGTAGAATAGAGTACATTGCTCACTTCGCTTCTTCGAAACTCCCAACTTCAGTCAACCCCGTAAAGGCCTCGCCTTCACTGGCCAGTATTGACCGTTTATAGAAACAAGAGAACTCCAATATGTAAGAACAGGTCTAGAAACGACTCTTTCAAGGTCAATCGACCCTACTGTTACACATTGCTATAATGAGAGATATGGTATGCAACAGATAAAACATTTTAGCCGCCCCGCTGAAGTGAGTTGATTTTGGTAGAAGCGCCAGAAAGTATGACACCGAAGGATGAAAAATCCAGAGTTTCAGAAAACAAAATCTGCAATATCCGGCATAGGCGTCGTGAGATCAGATCGTCCCTAACGATATGACTTCCAAGACTCGATGAACATCCCGCACAGCCGTTGTATGACCTGAGTAGTGCCCTTGTCTGACTCGCTCATGATGAACGTCTTTGCTACGGCTAGCTTTGTCCGGGGATCAGCATCGTTGTCGTTCATGGGCTGATGGATACCTTCCGGAAACTCGGGTACGGTTGGACCAAAGTGTCGGATCACGGCCATCGAGTAGAGGACATCTCTATTCTCCAGCTGCATGAGAATGTTCCGGCATGCAAACAGAGCAGTGTCTATCCGGCTCATGGAAGGAGGATCCACTGGCCTGTGAGAGACAAACGACCCCAGGTTCCTCCAGAATTCCTCTTCGTAGTACTTGTGCGTGCCGGAGTAGGGCACGGGTTGATGGAAAGGGCTGGGATCCATATACTGCATTGTGATCATGTTCTCGAAGATGTCCAGCCGTTGCAACACTTCCTTCAAGTCGTTGTCATGAGGAAGAGTACCATTGGTGCCGTTGGTCATTGCCGATGAGGCCGCTCGGCACATGCTCAGGAGATCCCATACTAGTTTCGCTTCAATGCTGGCCAGTTGTTGCATACCTTCGTGATTGTCGCTCTGAACGATCCTGCATTGTCCGAGGAAATGGGCAAACGTCGAAAGGATGTTGACATCGTTCATCAACCGTGACAAGCCGCTAGTTGTGTACCATTTCGTCTCGAGGAACTTGTCGAGTCCAGGGCCGTAGTCCTTTTCGAATAGCGTTCTGACCTCACCCTTCAGTTCCTGCGACACGGCGTCGATGTTCTCCAGTTTTGGAATCTGCGGCGGTGGGATGCCTCTGAGCGCCAAGAGGTCATCAATCGCGATACGCTTGACTGGATTGCCGTTAACGACTCTACTCTTGTGTTGTACAGCGCCTGCGCAAGTGCATGCGAACGGGTATAGACTTACCTGCTCTCATGTGCCCATCCGTAGTATGGCTTGGGTATGGACTGGGCGTGCCCATGGCCGTCTTAGCATCTGCTAGCCATCGCTCAGTATAATTGTCCGTATATATACACAGTGATTGAAGCATACCACCAGCTTCCCCACCTGCAAGAGCAGGATCTATTGCCGGTGCGTAGTCACCGAAGCTTGGGTCCAGCGCCGAACCCGGAGAGTTGCTGGTGCCCATGGGTGGAGCGTATCCTGCGCTCGCAGCGGGCGCATATCCCTGAGGTATGTTCGAGTACATGGCTGGTGCTGGGGGCGCAGGAGCAGGAATGGATTGTGTCGGTTGGGCTGCGCTCGGTGCTGGTTGAATGGTCTGAGGGCCGGGTTGCTGTTTAAAGATGGGATCGTAGCCGAGGCATTCACGCTTGCTCTTCTGGCAATTGCGACAAATCGGGTGCGCTTCGTCGCACTGCAACAACGATTAGCGTGAACAGGAAAGTTATTGGTAAAGAAGTGAGGGCAGGCAGCAGTTAAGAGAGATGGTCCGTCTCGCTACCACCTCGCTTCAAGAGGGACGCGCTTCTTAGCCGACCGCGCTGACACGACACGACTTAAAACTTCAACAACCTCTTCCTGCATCGCACAACCATTGACTTGCTCGAGTCGTGATTTTCTTGTCCGTCTCGATTTTGCTTTTCATGCGAAAATGAACGATGATGCCTACCTTTATCCTTCTTTTGCGACAAGTCAAGCAGCCAGTCTTTGTGCGCCGCTTAATCTCCTTCTTATGCCTTCCCGGTAACATGTTCGGATTCTGCGGCCCTGCCGGCAACGGATATCGCATTCCAGCCATGTTGTGAGGAGAAGCTCCCATATGCGCTCCAGGAGGCGGTGGGCCGGGTTGCTGATAGTAGGCGCTCATGGGCGCCACCTGCTGAGGCGGTTGATGCTGCTGCGGCATCGGAGAACCCATGTGTTGCTGCATGGGCGGATGATACTGAGGTTGAGGAGGCTGCGCTTGTTGGTGCGGTGGAGCAGGAGGTGATTGTTGTTGTGGTTGAGGTTGCTGCTGCTGGCCTTGACCGTCCATTGCTCGAATTGGCGGCAACGTGTTCATCCCAGGCAGCGCATTGGTCTGGGCGGGCGGCGACTGGGCTTGCTGGGTCTGGTAGGCGTATGAGGCCGCCAGCGAGGGAGAAGGATAGGAGTGTGGGGAAGGGTAGGAATTTTGCTGCTGGCGCGGTTGCGCAATCGACGGGTCGGCCATGTTCAGATGCGCGTAATGCGAAAGGAAGGGCGGCGCAGTGGTAACTGAAGAGCTATACTGTCGGTCAAACTGAGCAAACTGCATGCTTCCTCGAAAGTGCGACATGGTCTACCTCTGCAGGTTGACAAAATACCAGGATCTAAATGGTCAACCCTTCCCGTCCAAGAATTCTCTCTCTCTCCGCTATATCCTCGGGTGCACTGCTTGTAAATCCCAAGCTGACCAAACTGCCTCGCTGGTGGTGCGCTGTTCCATGCAATTGGTATGCTCTGCGCAGGCGTGAGAAAAGGGTGGTGTTAGGAATGCGCGGCGTATAAAAGTCGCGTATTGACAGGTGTCTGATGATGGAGTCGGTAACGGGATTCGAGGCGAGAGCGAGGCGAGCGAGCGCAGAGACGGGCGACGAGACGAGTGCAAAAGGAGGGAAAGTCTCGAGGAGAGAGAGCAGTGAGTGGAACCCTTTGGGATTTGCGGAGGGCCACCGCTAGCGCCAAACCGGTTAGGCCTTTGAAGCTCCACCTCCCGGGCCAGCTGGTGATTTTTCTTCCTGTGAGTATTGTCCCCGTGATCTCGAGGTTGCACTACAACAGATGCCCGTATTTGGAGTCCAGAAGACGACCTCCAGTTTGCGTTGTTGTTGTTGTTGTCCAAGCCCAGTTGGTGGTGCTCGAGAGCGCTGCGGTTCGGGCGCCTATGCTCGAAAGGGCAGGCCGTGGATGCAGCAGCGTCACACTGTTAGCGAAGGGCCAGTAGTTTCTCTACTACTGCACTTCGGCAAAGCAACTCTCCTTTCTATATCTGTCAGATCCGCAGGCTAGGTACCAAGGTCAAGCGATGAGTTTAAATAAGGTACACTTTTGTTCGCAACATCACGAGGCCGTGCGGAGGGGCAGCGTGGGGAGTTCAGCTCACTGCTCACCTTTCAGAAGTCCGGCACTGATCTTCACCCCGAGCAGCTGCTTATGACAATTGACCGTGATGACCGTAGCTTGATGCCAAATGGTTCCTGTTCTTCAAGCACAAATTAGAGTCTGCCGAATGAGATTAAAGGACGCTGCAGGGCACGAAAAGCAAGCAGCAAAAGAACAGCGCAACTGACCTGTTCAGGCAGTCTCCGGACAATGCGATTGGCTCCTGAATCTGATAGTTCATACCACAAGGTCAGCAAAGCAAGTTCAGCTTCAGCTCGTAGGTCGACTCTGGCAACAAAAGCAGCAGCATCAACGCCTTTTAAACCAAAATCGGACTCAGGTCGAGACATAGTCTGATGTATAACGGAGCATGACTACCCTCTAAGGGGATAAGCACATTCATCCTGCGCCAGTCGATGCACCCATCTTCAACGGACCATCTGGCAAGAAGGCTAGACAGAACCTGACGGCTGCATCCAACTTCAAATGGCTCAAAAAGTAGGCCCATGTAGGAGCCAGAGCAGGAGGCTATGTGCTGCAGGTTGATGGTGGTTAAAAGGGCCACGTTGAAGCCACAGCGCCATACATCCAAAGGGTCGACATGCTTGTTCATCTAGGGTGCTGGGCTAGCTTCTACGTACCTTGCACAATTGCAACGGCCGCGTTTTTCCTCTCCCGGCGGTGTTTGCACAAAAAAAGATCTGGACAGGGTAACGAAAAATCGCAGTCTTTTTCTGGCTCGTTTATCTCTTTCAAGGAACTGGATTGCGGGGAGACTGCAGACTGCAGGCTGCAAGCACTTGCTCGAGACGAGAGGTGACGGTTAAGGCTCCTACGTTTCGCCTGTCAAGCGAGCGAGAGCAATGGAAGTTTATCGTGGCTAGTGATATGGCTACTCCCGTCGGAGAAGGAATTTAGAAAAATGGGTTCCTGACGCACGACGAGAACGGATTTGGGACTGTGATTTTTCCTGCGGATAGGACAGCCGCTGATAAACTGCTAGTGAAGTGACTTGAAGAGTGAGAGGCATCAATGCGGACGCTGAGCGGTGATGATCCTGGTTCGAACTTGAAGCCAGATACGGCCTAGCGTGCACGCGCCCGGAAGAGGTAGCAGCGCCGGCTGACTAAGTGTCTCACAGGCGTTTCCCTCCGGAAGATTATTTCGTTGGTTGCATCATCGCTTTTCGACTGCTTCCAGCTCCAAAGATGCGCCTGTTCCTGGTTATATGCTCGAGAATGCCATCGATCCCTGATGGTGCAAGGCGCACGCGCTTCCCACTCTATCTGGACGGCATCAGGTGACTGCACTGCTGCAAACTATCGACAACCAGCATCAAGCTCATATCGTTCGCGAATCACCAGCGATACCACGACTCGCTCGGATGCGTCGCCGGATTACTGGGATCACCCAGCTGCAAATCCGGGGTCGGTAAAAGGTGCAGTCATCGTCGCCTGGGCGAATCAGAGCGCATCTGTCGTCCTGCCATGGTCGTGCCATACAATATCGTCGTTGATTGTTTTCAGGGCTCGCGCAGATCTGGACCACCTCCAACCCTGCTCATATCACGCGTTCCACTATTCCAATCTCACATGTTTTACATTATTGCATCCGTCGTCTAAATTCGTCAATATGGAGTTGATACTTTATAAAGGTAAGGTTATCCTCCCATTTAGTTCAGACCGCCGTGGCGCATCTCGGGTATCTATGTGAAAAGGCATCCATGGCAAAAGCGCGTAAACCCTACGACACGTACATTCTAGGATCGCAGCACGCTGCCCTAACTGCTAACAACCGTGACTATAGGAAAAAGTTATACGCCAGGAAAGAAACTACGTCGGCTGCTATGGGATCATCCGAAACCGTGCTGTCTCACAAACAAACAGGCATGAGGTAGGCAGGGTCCCTCGGCCCGCAATGCCGACGATGCTTCAACGCCTGCGTCTCCCTTTGGTGACCATCGTCAACGTTGACACATCCGGATCGATATCTTGTCGACGCCACGCTGACCTCAAGGCGTTAAGCCCCGCAGGATCACATCCTGTACTTGTGGATAAATGCCCGTTGTCATACTTGTTTGGCTGCTCTGCTCTTGCTTGCTGTCATTACCAAGAAGCTTGTTTCAGGGGGCCTATGCCTACGCAGAGATCCTTCCATTCAGCCTGTGCCATGCCTTCCCTTCTTGACCGGGGCGCCGTGACATGCTCTGCTCACCTCCGTGACGAGGGTACAGGTACACGATCGGCCTCATACCACTGCGCTTCCTGCACAGAACGGTCAAAAGGAAGGCTTACCGGCCCGTTGGACGTACGATGATACGTACCAACCACGGAAAGGAACCGCAGCTTCTTCAAAGGCCATTGCTAGGCCCTACGGAGTTGAACTCACGACGGCCCTTGGGCTGCAGATTCTGCGTGGTTCCTGCCTGATGCAGGAGCTTGGTATGCGGCGCAGTCCTTCGACTGAGCGTTCTGATGCAATACGTGGCGAGTATCCTTGTACTGCTGAGCCTCATATGGTATGGCTCCGAAGCCTTGACGGTCTGAAGCGTTCCGCCCTGCCTAGCCTTGAAACAATTGGTGGCCATGGCTCCAGACAGTTCGGATCTTCATCATCGTCATGTCAGATCGCGGGCAAGAAGAACAAGTTTGTCGTCAAGCAATTAAGAGGATCTCCCAATGAGATCTCATGGCGTCCTCTGTCCAGAAACCGAGACATTTGCCAAAACTGCCGATGGCAGCCAAGCAGGGATGCTCATCGAAGGATCACACCTGTAACGCGTAGGCTTTCGCAAAGCTTTTACGACATGGTATATAACCTCGTATACTTCAAGGAATGCTCGTGGGTTTATGCAGGAGTTACGCGACCATGGCATGTTCCAGCCAATGGACCGGATCCCTGCTGTCCCAAAAAGTCAATCCCTACAGCAATAGAGGCCTCCGTCAGCCACCCTTTCCCTCGCCAGACAGTAAGTCAATCAATCGTAGATGAATTGGACTGTGTCCTTGATATTCGCCGATCAGGTGCAGGCCTGGCGCAGGCGCTTTGGTCATTCGTCACTGCATGTTTTTATACAACCACATCCGCGGTCGAGACTTGGGATCGAGTCACCTCCCTGAAGCTGAAGGATCCCGTTACGTTACCAAGCACCGAGTACAGCTGGCTTGATGTCAGAACTCCAAGACTCTTGCGGCCCGGAGAAGGTGTGGAACAGGCCTCGAAAGGGGACGTGGGCATGCGAGAGAGCGATGAATGTGCATAGGTAACAGAGTGCGAATCTGTCAGATACATTCTTCTCCATTCAGTATTTCCTTCAGTCCGTTCAAGAAGCATCTATCGTCAATTTTGATTCTCCGTCTTGGCTTCTCCGGCACACCCTCTCCATCATGCATGGTGATGGTGATGCATGAATTGAGGTGCGCCAACAGTTGCATCTTAAAGCATCGTCAACGATAGCTGCAGAGAACTATTACCGGAAAAGGTGCACAGTTAGCGAAGGAGCCGTAGTAATTAGCTATCTTGACGCCATGTGCTCCTGAGAAATTCCACAAATCAACTTTTTTAACGAGAAGCAGGCGCTCAAGAATGTCTTAGACGTGTCTCACATGGCTGATGCAAACCATCGTGGTCGTCCGGCTTCGTCAGCGCTCAACAAACCCGTTCGCTGTTTCACCGTTGCACACTGTCACCACAGTAACCGGTGCTATCACCTTTCCGGCACTTACCGTCTGTTGTCTCCTGATGCAGTATGGGCTTGAAGCATGGCATGGTTCCTTTCCGCGGTTCAGCACGTCGACTCCGGTAGCAGATGCTCCTTCAACGCTTCTTCCTCCTAGCATGAGCCTTGCGGTGTCTGGAGCATCTGGAGCTGTATAGACACATCAATAATCTGCTGCGTGAACCAGCACGATCTACTGGGCGTTCTCCGTCCCATCTCCCAGCATTCGTAGGATGTCTTCAGCGAACTACTGCGCGCTTCCGCAGGAAAGACGACAGTAGCTACGTTTGTTAGCCAGAACTCTTGTCTTCTTCCTGCAGAAAAATATCAGTTGAGCAACTCTCCAACGTTCCGATACAGGTTGCTGACTGTTGCAGGTCCACTTACGTCGTCACTGACGCCTTTCGTACCATTTGACGACGTCGCAGTGTCAAAGCCTCCAGAAACAATATTCGTTCAATACAATGGCAATAGAAGGGCATCCGAAGGCCGTCGTGACACTTGTGAACCCCCTACAACCGCTGGGCCTCAAGACCGGTTCAAGGCAAGCCCTCCAGATGATCAACGTCAATCGACTTTACCGAGCACCATGCGCTCTACATATCAAGGCAGCAGACGTATGAAAGGCGTTCGAAACCGAAAGAGGAGTTAACAGGATGCTACGGACGGAGAGAGTAGCAGCGTGTTGGACTTTAATCACGCCTTCCGTTGACCTTGTCTAATACCCACGCGGATGCATCAGAACCGTGAACCGAGGTTGAGCCGAACCACCTGGCAAACAAATCTCTCGGACGGAAACCACATCGGCAATCCAGGAAGGACTGCCGCACATCACAAACGGTCGGCAAAGGCTAGGATTGTTTCGTTTGTATCATCTTGTGTTGCTACCCTTGCCACAGCCGAGCACAACATCTGGTTCCTGCAGCTGGCGACCTAGCAGCTTCGGAACGACACGCAGATGCCATTGTCGCTCATGCTCTTTGATGTAGTCAAGGTACCCGGGCGTTGGCAGACGGTTCGGGATCTGCATACCCGATTGAGGCTTTCCCCACAGCCTTACCAGCATCGGCTAGAAAGCACACAAAAAGCCGACTGGATGGGAAATTCCATCCACCAGGACAACAACAATACTGTAACCACCAGATGTGAGCTAGCCGATCCTCATGCCCAACTTGATCCTGCAGTTGGCTTGGGTGTGAGGATTCCAGACAGGTGTGACAGGTAGGCACGTATGACATATGTGGGCAGAGAAGCCATGCGTGAGCTTTCGTTCAAATGCCGAGCGCGCACATAAACTCGTCGTGCGACCCGACCCGAGCGAGCGAGCCCGCAAGTTCCATTCTAGATTTGACAACCTCAACGGGTGACGTGCCTGGATCTTTGTTTGTCTCAACCACAGCTTTAGGCCTGGAAATTGCAGCCTTAGTACGAACAATATCTCAGATGAACGCGGATATGCGCGCGCTGACGTTTTGAGAGCATTTTCCGCAACGGCAGATTAGCCGCAGCTTGGATCGGGTTTTCTCGCTGCGATCACGGAGTTCTTGACCCCACAACGGGACTGAAACCTGGAGAAATTGGAGAGCATTCCCATCCCTCCAAGCTGACATCTCTTCTCTGGGAGCGCATCCAGCATTATCAGGCAAGTACATCTTCTTGTATCTCAATTGCGTCATCTGCTGCACAACGGCCAGCGTCGGTTGGATGTGGTTTCGTTCTATGCACTTGCCGTATTCTCCCATCACACTGTAGACGCGCGCCTTCTATATCAGGCGCGCACAAAGATAACCCTCCACATACTGAAGACATCAACCGTTTCACTTTCTCTCAACTACTCCTATCCTGGTATTCAAAATCTCACAAAATTCCTGTTCTTCAGACAAAAAAGTGGACTCTCAATCAATCGCACCGGTAACTTCTTCGTACAACACTGGAGCGGTAGTGTCTCCACAACCACCATGACCAAGCCAAAGGTCTTGCTACTGGGCCAGATTGACCAGTGAGTGTTATCACGTGCCATTGTTCTGTTCCCATCATCCCCACCATGTTCCATCCCGCTTGCCCATATCTCTCCATCGTCCCTCAGTACCCTTATCTGAGCCATCCACTGATACGCCACAGTGCTCACGATGACTGGCAATCCCTCTACGCCCTTGCCGACATCATCACCCCTAAATCCGACAACCGAGAGGACTTCCTGAAGGAATGCAAGTCTGGAGCTTTTGACGGCGCCGTCGCAGCGTATAGAACATTTAACAGCTATTCTTTCACTGGCATGATCGACGCCGAACTGGTCCCGCTTCTCCCCTCCAGCCTGAAGTTTATCGCTCACGTCGGAGCTGGCTATGATCAAGTTGATGTTTATGCTTGCACGGATAGAGATATCCGTGTCAGCAACGTGCCTACGGCGGTTGACGATGCTACGGCTGACGTCAACATGTTTCTGATCATTGGTGCACTGAGAAACTTCAACGCGTCGATGATGGCCTTGAGAGATAATGACTGGCGGGGGAAGCCGCCTCCTCCGCTAGGCCACGATCCGGAGGGCAAGGTCCTAGGCATCCTCGGCATGGGTGGCATCGGGAGGAACCTGAAAAAGAAGGCAGAGGCATTCGGCATGAAGGTCATCTACCACAACCGAAAGCAACTAAGCAGCGACCTGGCGGGCGGAGCAGAGTGGGTGGATTTCGACCGTCTGCTGGCGGAGAGTGACGTGCTGAGCCTCAACCTCCCACTAAACGTAAGCCCCATCCCCTCCCCCCCTTACCATCCCACTCAAAACTAACAACTCCCACACAGAAAGGAACCCACCACATCATCTCCGCCCCCGAATTCGCCAAGATGAAGCCCGGCATCGTCATCGTAAACACCGCCCGCGGCGCCGTCATGGACGAGGCCGCCCTCGCCGACGCCCTCGAATCCGGCCAGGTGCGCTCCTGCGGGCTCGACGTGTACGAGCGCGAACCGCTGATCGAGGAGAGGCTGGTCAGCAATCGGAATGTCATGCTGCTGCCGCACATGGGGACTTGGACGGTGGAGACGCAGGAGGCGATGGAAAGGTGGGCGATTGATAATGTGCGGTTGGCGCTCACGGAGGGGAGGTTGAAGAGTATTGTGCCTGAGCAGGCGGGACTGCAGTAGGGGGGTTTCACTAGATGGGAGTAGTGTTGTGGAGGAAAAAGAGTGGTAGATTGCTTTGGAGGGATAGAGCTGAGTTCGATGTAGACTTCAGCAGGAGATCGGCTTAGAATTGCTCGCTGGTATAGAAGTGGAATGTTTTATCGTTCTGGAAGACGCCTTCAAAGTGATTTGCTACATTTCGAAGTTGCTTGTGGAATGTTGTTTATTGAGTTGACGAGCTCCCGATGCAACCCTTTAACTGCGGATCACGATACAACAAAAGTTCTGGCTAGATTTGCTTTTCGGAAAAAAGGATTTAGTATGAGTTTGCAAAAGAAAAAAATGACGTGGACTCGAGCTTACCTTGTTCAGCCGCTGAGGGGACGAGAATGTACTCCAAGAGAGCAAGGGGGACTTGGTTGAATAGATAAAGGAGAGGGAAAGAGAAAAGGAAAAGCGAGAGGAGGTGGATGGAAAGACAAAACGGAGAGGAAGAGGTGAAAAACGGAAAGACGAGGGTTTTGAGTGTAAATGTACTATCCACTTATCCTGAACAGCAAGGGGGGAGACCGAGTAGTATTGAGGAGGGAAACGGAAGATTTCTCTAACATAGCCCCTGGGCCTGTACTTCTATCAAGTCGGGCATGACCACTAACGGCGACGACGGGATATGATGGACAAAGCAGTACTTTTAACTTCAACTTTTCTCCAAGCTATCTTTTTGTAGCTAACTCCTACGGTACAAGCCCCATCTCCCAGTGTCTTCCTTTCCCTCCTTCTTCATCTCCGCTTCTCCACTACATCCAGCTGATATACACTCCCCTCCCCACCCCATCAATCAGACCCAACGTGTTCAAGGAAAAGTGGTTCAATTAAACTGCAACAGCAGCGATGCTTCGGGCTCGGCCTGACTGACGAATGGAAAGAAAACCACAAGCAAAAGAAAAGAATTATACAGAGGAAGGAAATTTTTAGACAGTCAGACGGACGGATGAATCTATGTAAGCCCTTTTCCCAGCAATAGTAGTTGTTGAAAAAGGGCAAAGGCGTCGTGGATATCAGATAAAAGAGACACGGAATCCTCCTCATACACCCCCGTCAATCACCTGGTCAATCAACGGACAACGTCTCCCACCCACTCTCCTCCTCCTCGACAACCTCGTCCAACCCCTTCAACTCATCCTCCTCATCCCCCCTTTCAGCTTCCTCCACCTCAACAACCCTCCCCAAACTCCCCACGCTCTTACTCCCCAACAACGTCCCCGTACTCCGACTCATCATCATCCTCTCCACCTCCCCAAAGCTCCCCGTACTACTCCACGCCTCCCTCCCCGTTCCCATCCCCATCCCTGCAACCTCTGCAAAACTTCCCGTCGCCGAAAAGTCCTCCCAGTAGCCTCTCTCCCCCGCTTCATACGCATACGCGTACCTCGCCTCACCACCATCTCCCCCACAGGAGGGAGCAGACAACGTAGAAGTCGAAGCACACGCCTCGAGACTCTACCTCGACTCGCCCAGATTCAACCAACTCATATCGTTGCTGCTCTTCTTGACCACCTGCCTCGGCGGGCCCGCTTCATCCCTCAGGTGCGCCACCCTCTTGGCCTCAAAGTATCCACTCCTCGTGCCCTCGATCCCGCCTGGGAAGACGGTGACGTTGCTGTCCCTGTCGCCACCACCTCCGACCGTCGAGCGCGGAAGCGGGGGCGAGGAGAGATCATCGTACAAGCTGCTAACCGGTCGACGTGGTGTCTCAGCAGGCTTCCCGCCGTTCCACACACTCCTCCCATCATCACCTCTCCCCGTACGATCCATCCACGTGCTCGTCCCCACGCTCGGCGTCTCGTTATCAAACGGGTTGATCTCGTCCACGCCCAAACTGCTGATGCTGCTCCTCCTGGACTCGATCTGCGCCCGCATCCCGGACTGGGGCACCACGCCGCGGATCGACAGATCCTCGCGGGAGTTGCTGAACGTGGGCGACCCGCTGGCGACTTGCGAGAGGCGTTGGCCCTGGCCGGCGAAGACGGTCGGGGCGGTGAAGTCCATGGACAGCGGGGCTACCACTCTGGACGAGTCCTTTGGGGCGGAGGTCAGGGGTGGGGGCATCATGGATGGGTCTGGGTGGCGGGCTGAGGGGACGGAGGAGAGGATGCGGGAGTCGGTGTAGTGGGACGCTGAGTCGCGATCGGAGTTCTCGGAGGCGTAGGTTGTCCGGCCTGAGGCGGCTAGGGCGGCGAGGTTGGTGGTTTCGTTGTTATTGAAGTAGCGGGACCAGCCGGACGATCGTTGTCTGTCGTGGTGGGTTTGAGGGAGGGGCGGTGGCGTGTCTGTTATGCGCAGACTCGACGGGTTTGTGGGCGCGTTCGACTGCCGCGGCGGGAATTGTGAGTAAGGTGGTGCGGCAGGTGAATACGTTGGGTCCGGGGAGGTGACTTGCGTTACCACGGGCGGTGGTGACTTTTCTAGACGTGGCTGCATCTTCTCAAAGCTCGGTGAATTAGGTGAGGTAGGTGATGCAGGTGACAGAGGTTCGTGAAATCGTGCCAGCTCAATGTCCTTATTGTTATGCTTCATGACCAGATTCGCCGTGCTGGCATCACTGGCTTGCCGTCTGATGTGACCTTCAGACCTGCCATTATTCGACTTTGGTGAGTTACCCATGAATCGTCCAGTCATTATGGCCAGCGAGCTATGCGAACCGTTTTGGGGCGAGGGTAATTTGGGCGCAGCCAGGGCATTTGCTGCTCTCATCTCTGCTGCTCTCATCTCCGTATGGAAGCTCAATCCTCGATCCGCAAAGCTAAGTCTGCCACCTTTCTCTTCGGGGTACTCTGCTTTCGGGGATCCGGCTCGCTTCTTGTTCTTCAGCTTCTTCCACCGTAGCAGCAGCAACAGTATAATAACAACTGCAGCAATACCAAAGATGACACCAAGTGTCGCACCAAGCACGGTCAACACCCTCGATTTAGGCTGCCCTGAACCCGCAGCAGAGACCACGGTGGGAGCTGATGAAGGTAAACTGGACGCGGTTGAAGAAGGGAAAGGTATCGGGGATGTTGCTGATGATGAGGGATCCAGGACAACTTGGGGTTCCACGGACTTGCCCCTGAGAACCTCGGTAGCGTTGATCCATTCATTATCTCGTTGGTTGAAGATGCAGAACGGATCGTCCGTGTTTCCTCCGCTGACTACGGCCCATCCACGTGGATCTTGGGCTATCGAGTAATCTGTTCTTGTCGACTCTGGTGCCAGCGATGAGTTGTAAGCAGGCCAATTCGACACTGTCAAGTCTCGCTTCCTTTTTCTCCTGCTGGGTGGTCCCACCAAGGTTCCTGGTTCCGCTACACGGCCGCCCGCCGTGAGCAGAGCGTATCTAGTCACGGTGTTCGGCGAGACGCCCATGTCGTAAATCTCCAACACCCTGCTCCCATCATCGCCGGACATTATCGTACATTGAATAGCTGCAGGATCGCCAAGAGGTGTCACAAGTTGTGTGCCTAGGTCTACCCATCCTTCTGCAGGAGCGAATGTAAAGACCTTTGTGTTGTCTCCGCTCCCGCCAACCAGCACTGCGCGCGAGTCGTCCCAAGGCATCAGCATCGGCGAGACCAGTGGCGGTGCCTGAGAGTTGAACGCTTGTACGGAGTAAGGCGGTAACGTCGAGATGACGAATGTCTGCGAGGAGGGATTCCTGTCGCCAGACGTCTGCGAGCCAGCATATACCAAGATCGACGACGACGCATTGAGGTATGCGCTGCCATGGTTGACCCTATTCTGTGTTACCGGCACCGGTAGGTTTACCGTCTCCCACTTCTTCTCCTCAAAAACAAACTTTTGCAACCCGGGATAATTGGGATCACTCGTTGTACCTCCAACCACATACAGCGCCGCCTTGCTGTCGTCGCCCTGTGGTATCACCTTGACGCATTGTCCGCCCGTAACCTGCACACCATCATCTAACTGCTCCCATTCACCTCCCTCCTTGAGTTCCAGCGATTGAAAAGCCGTGGGCGAGAAGACGTAAAGCGTATCATCGTGAACGACCGAGCAGGCGCCAACAATGTCGACTGGGGGCTTTGGAAGTCCAGTCATGGTGGTGTCGTGAGATGAGCAGTAAACCGGTAGATGTGCGCCGAGTGATGTGTGGGCCAAAGACCAGACCGAACCTCCTTACCTGTGAGTATCGAGATTATTGTGCGAGGCCGTATTCCATAACGTGCGTCTCTGGTCCAGTTCTAAAATGATGTATCGAGATCTGAGTACTCTTCCGCCTCCTGCTCCTACTTTCCACACCGAAACGTCTTGGCCGTCCTCAAAGTCCAACCTTTTTTTCCAGCGATATCACAAGTATGTCAGATTCTTTTCGAATTGATCTCCTGCAAGGACGTCGCTCCTTGAGTGTTCGAATGCTGCGCTGCACAGCGATTATGAGCCAAAGGTCGCGATAGCGTCCCAGTGAGTGTAAAGAATCGAAAGGACCAACAAAGACAGCGATCGAGTTTCCACGACGTGCAATGTCCTAGCCAGCGGCCGAGAGATCGTGAGACTCTTGGTCTAGAGAGTTGTTTGACTGACGTGAAGCGAAGGTGTCCCTTGTGCAGGATGACAGAGGGGTGAAACAGGACGCGGCAGTGGTAGTTTCGAGTGACCGGAAGGGAGTCTCCGGGGGGATGATCCTGCAAGTCGTGTGAAGGAGAGGATATTTGTCCAGCAAAGGAAGCGTTGCAGTTGTTGACGCGTGTTGTTGACTACCGGGCCAGGGAGAGAGGGGACTGAAGAAAATTATTACCAGCAAGAAAGTTGCTTGCGGCTGAGCGAAGAGAGGAGAATAGATTGGGAGGCAAGAACCAGACTGAAGTGAGTGAGCAGCACTGCCGTGCGTGGATGGGCGTGAGGGTGGTGGTGGTGTGGGTGGTGGTTGGTTCGACCTTGACCCCTATCACAGAGGCTTGAGCGTTGCAAGCGACCAGGGTCCTGCTCCGCGCAGCCAATCGCGCCTTTTCTCGCTCGTGCGACCACGCTGATTCGCTGCTTCATCCCCTGCGCCAGGCCGGTCTGGGACAAGAGAAACACTGCCAGAGACCACCCAAGAGACCGGGTGATGGCAAACATCGTAACTTTACGCTGCAATTGATGCCATCGTCGATGAATCGCAATGTTCCTACGCGCTGAGTAGCTGACTTTCTAACAGCCACGGCTACATCATCATCACACGGCAATGGGAGAGCCTCCGACAAATACGAGCATACGAGTGCAACAACTGTACCACCGGAGAACGGGCTTCAACAGACCACACCAGACCCAAGCGACGGCAAAGCTCGTTCGTACCCTCTGCAGCAACAGGATGCGTGCAGTGCAGTCCAGCGTGCAGCTCAAGAAAACGCAGCCATGTCACCGATTCATGCCCCGGAACTCTCCCTACCTAGCACGTTTCTCTCTTCTGCCGACGACCAACTCACCGACAAACGTGAAACCTCGTTCCTTATGCAAAGCCTCGATAGACTTTGGCCTGTCCAAAAGGCAATCCTGTCCTCAACGTCCTGTCAACAATGGCGTGATAGACAGCCCGTCAACGAGCCTCCAGACCGACCCAGAACACATCCGCTGCATCTCAACGGCACGGCAGGAGGAAAACGAAAAACTCTTCCCTCCGCTGCCCTGGCTGGTTGGGTTGGTTGGTCCAACCCCAGATCCTTCCGATCCCCTCGCATATGCACAACCTCCTCCTCCTCCTCCTCCTCCTCCTCCTCCTCCAGCAAGGCCCGGGGGGATCGTGCATTAGTTATGCACGGCTGTGCCTGAGCCAAAAAAATTGCTTAGCGGCCTGGGCGCAACCAGCCCAGAGCAGCGGTAAGACCCCTGAACCCGTGTCAGGAACAGGCCTAGCGCGAGACATGCGGGCTTTTGCCTTTTTGCTTTTTCGTGCGTTTCTCGGCGCTGAGATGGGAGAGCCGGTGCGTTTTGCTGGTGACAGGGGATAGCTTGGGGAGCGTATGCTTGGAGGAGGCACAGCGCGTATGGAGAGGAGATGGATTCGACTGTGCAATTGTGGTCACGAGGTTTCATGAGGGTGAGGGCAGGGGAGCGTGCGACGTGAGGGTGAGGGCGAGCAGTAGTTACCATGGCGATGAGGTCGTTGTGCGAGGTGGACAATCGCATCGAGCCGGCACTGCATCCATCTATCGGAGACTCGAACTTAGGTACAGGAGGGCAGCTTGCATGTGTCGGTAACGCCGCATGTTGGTGTGCTGCCGGGTAAACGAATTGCTCAGGCGGGGCAAGAGATGGATACGAGTCTGTCAAGGATACCAGGAGGATGTTTCTCAACGCTTCTCCACGCTTCTCAAGACTCCAAATGTGCAAATATGGCACGTCGAGTCAAGTGGTTATACTTTTTCAAGAGCGTCAGTATCTGACATGTGAAGCTTCTTGACTAAGGTATGATTCTCGCTGTATGCTATGGATATCTACAATGAAACACACCAAACTACTCCCCATCCTGCCTCGCCCGCCCAGCAAGAGCCTCAAACTCCGCCAAATCATCGTCTTCCTCCTCTTCCCCACCATCCTCCCCGTCCTCCCCTTCCACCCCATTCCCATTGGCCGCCTCCGCCTCCGCCCGTTCCTTGGCCAATCTCTCCTGCTCCTGCTTCTGCTTCCAGGCGTGCGCCATCTGCAGCATGTTGCTCAGCTTCGCCGCGCTCTCATCATCCGCGGGGAACACGTAATCGATGTACTCCTCGAAGCTGTCGTCGTCCAGCTTCCTCCTCTTCTTGACCCTGCGCGGCATCTGTTTCTCCACTTTCTCGATGTCTTCCTTGGAACCATGCGTTTGCTCAAACGACTTCCAGGCGTTGAGCAGCGCCACCCGCTCTTCTTTGAGGTCCTTGCCCTTGAAAGACTTGTAGGCGCGTTGGAAGACTTTTCGGGCGCGCCGTTTGGCTTCTTCGCTGATTGGGCGGTCCTCCTCGTCGGCCTCCTCTTCATCGTCTGGAACGTTGATCTCGAATTGTGCGTAGGAGATCCATACCTTGACGTGATCGGTCTTCTCAAGCAGGCGTTCGTAGAGTTGCCGTGTCCGGTCGTACTCGCCTTCTTCCTCCTCAAAATCTATGTAGGCTTTCCACACCAGTTCAGGCATGTCGAGTTGCGGCTGCTCTACCGCTAGCTCAAAGATTGCTCGCGTGCGTTCTAGATCGTCGAGTGCACGTTCCAGTTCGGCGAACTTGATCCATCCTTGGGCATTGGACGAGTCCCATTCGATGAACTTCTCGTACAGCGTCCTGCACCGTACAAATTCGAAGAGCTTGAGTTCCAGCTCAATGTAGCCTTTGAAGAGCTTGTTCTTCGGACATCGTCCTATCGCTTGTCCAAGAGTCTTCCGCGCCGCTGAAAGATCCATATGCCGTATCTCAAACTGCGCTTTGAGGAGCCATATCTTTGCAAATGTGAACTTCTTGTGTGGTATGAGCTTCAGACACTCCGTGTACACCGACCGCGCTCTCTCAATGTCCCCGTTGTCCACTTCTTCCCATATGGCGTAGAACACCCATAGGTAAATGTACCGCCTCCAGTGTCGCTTCTCCTCACTCGGTGGTATTTGCGCTATTGCTCGCTCGTAGACGTCACGAACCCGTTCTACGTCCCCTGATGCCTCTTCTAGCCGCGCATAGTCGAACCATGCATCGTAGTTCTTCGGGTTTTCCTTGACCTGCTCCTCGTAGAGCACCCTTCTTTTCGAAAGCACCACATCCTCTACGCCATCCTTGTCTCCAAACTGCTTCTCGAAAGTGGTGTATGAGCTGTGAAGATGGGCAGACTTCGACCTCGGCATACGATCCAGCGCATACTTGTAGATTGCCCGCGCCCGCTCATACTCCTTCAACTTGGCCTCAAACTTTGCATAGGACATGAACAGCTTCTCGTCCATAAAATCGTCACCTAAAGTCTCGATAGCCGCGCCGTATACCTCCCTCACCAAATCACTCGTCCCATTCTCCTCCTCAAACCTAGCCCACTTGATCCAATTCTTCGGCTCCGGATGCACAGTCGTGAACCTCTCAAAGATCGCCCTCGCCCTGTCAAACTCGCCATACCTCTTCTCCATCTTGATATACGCACTCCAAGCCGCCTCATCCGGCTCCCAACTCATCCACCGCTCAAACACCTGCCTCGTCCCCGGAATATTCCCCAGCATCTCCTCCATATACACATACTTATACCACAGCTTATCCACCCTCGGCAGGATCGTCACGGCGCGATCAAGCAGATTCCTCGCATGGTTGATATTCCGATTCTTCATCTCCGCCTCCACATACCTCAGCCAAAGCTGCACATTCGTACTGTCCACATCCAGCGCCCTCTCAAAGATACTCCGCGCCCTGCGAAACTCCTTCTGCTCCAGCTCCCACGCCGCGTACCGCATCCAGTTGTTCATGTTGATCCGGTTGCGGCGCACATAGTCTTCGAACTCGCGCCGCTTGCGGCCCTGGTACTCGTGGAGTTCTTCGAGGTCGGCGAAGCGTTGGGTCGGCGCTTTTACGCCGGTTTCTTGCCGGTCGACGGCTTCGCGGAGGAGTTGCTCGGCGCTGATTTGGATGGGGGCCGCGGCTTTGTTTTTCACCCGGGGGGTGCTGCGGAAGGCGTCCATGGTGGGCGGTTGTGTAGGGGTTTCTGAAGAGAGATGTGTAAGGTCTAGGAGGGTGATGGGTTTTGTTGTGTTTGGGGGATTCGACGAAGAAGTAGAAAGCTGGTTCGTGATCGCTGCCTTCGGATTGTACAAGGAAAATCAAAGACCGGATACAGTTGCAGCTAAACAAAGCCGCTCGGTGGGTTAGGCGCAGCTAGAGACCGCGACAAGCAGGTTCGAAGCTCTTGAAAGTTTTTGGTCAAGATGGTGAACCATGCGAATCGTAGACCGCGGTAAAACTTCGGTCCCGGACGCTACCCGCCGTTGCCTCGTGAAAGTGAACCGCTGATCGCATCAAAGTTATTAAACTTCTTACCTTTCGACTCCTTGGTAGCTGTTTACGTGCGCCCGAACACCGTCTGTACCATTCCCTTCTAGACAGTTAGCTAATCGACCCGACGTAACAACATCATCATGGCTACGCTAGCAGACGAGCTGCTCAATGACTTTGAGGATGACCTGGGCTCGGATGCAGAAGAGGACAGAGCAGACGAGATTCTTCAAGACGGCGAGGCGGAGGCACCTTCAAATGGACTAAGGAGATCGTCTTCACGAGGTGATGTGGACGGTATGGACATCATGGACGAAGATGAAGACGAGGAAGACGAAGAGATGGCAAACGGCGCAACAACCGGCGGGGTGCGAGATGAGGTAGAAACGGAAGAAGAGACCAAGGCGCGAGTGGAGAAGATGCAGCTGTCTGGTGTGAATGACGTCCGGAGCGTTGCTGGGCTGATGAAGGTGCTGGACCCGATACTGAAGGTTAGTCACCATTTCGATCACCCTTCTACTTCCCCAGAGGTCGCTGGTTTACAATCGAGCAATAGCCCTGACGTACTGCGTCGGATAATAGAAAATCGAACATTACCAAAATCTGCCACCTGGCCAACAAACCAAGAACATCGGCCGGATCGAGGATAATCCTGAGTATAAGCTTCTGACGGAAGCGAACACCGCCTCGACACAGATCGACGGCGAGATTGTGCTGGTCCACAAGTTCATACGAGATCACTACTCCGTCAGATTTCCGGAGCTGGAGACACTGATCACGAACCCAGTCGACTACGCCAAGACTGTAGCTGTCATAGGCAATGGACCGATGGATAAGATCAAGGATCTGGCAGCATCATCAGACAACTTGGTTAAGCAGCCGCTTCGCTCTATCCTGGATGGACCGTCTTTGATGGTGGTAACTGTGGAGGCTACGACTACACGCGGCACAGAGCTCAGCGAGGCGCAACTCAGGATTGTACAAAAGGCTTGCGAGATGACGTTGAACCTCGAGCGGGCGAAGCACACTCTGACAAACTATGTCCAATCACGAATGAACGTCTTCGCGCCGAACCTGACCGCGCTCATTGGATCCCTCACAGCAGCCCAGCTACTCAACTATGCAGGCGGTCTCAGCGGCCTAGCAAAGACTCCTGCCTGCAACATCGCACCTCTAGGATCAAAGAAGCAATCCGGTACCGGTTTCGCCACGAATGTTGGCATACGGCACCAAGGCTTTTTGTACAACTCTCCCATCATCAGAGGCATTCCTTCTGACCTCAAGAAACAAGCCATGCGTATTGTCTCCGCCAAGGTTGTCTTAGCGGCACGAATTGATTCCGTCCACCAATCGCCGGAGGGCAAAGCAGGTGAAGATTTGAAGGAAGAATGCCTCAAGCGACTCGACAAACTCACCGAACCGCCACCGAACAAGGGTGTCCGCGCCTTGCCAGCACCGGACGACAAGCCCAGCCGGAAGCGAGGAGGTCGGCGAGCACGCAAGGCGAAGGAAGCTACAGCCATGACCGAGCTTCGAAAAGCGCAAAACCGGATGGCCTTTGGCAAAGAGGAGGCCTCGGTGGAGTACGGCGATAGCACCAAGGGTCTGGGCATGATTGGCCAACAAGACACGGGCCGTATTCGCGCACAACAGATTGATCACAGGACCAAAGCTAAGCTGTCAAAGAAGAATCCCGGTTGGGGTGCCGCTACCCCTGTCAGCAGCGGTATGGCAAGCTCCCTTCGTGGGTTTGGACAAGGTGGCGCAACAACTGTGCTCAAGGGTCACGGGCTGCGGAGTACTGGTGTCGGAGGAGGGGTCGCTGGTACGGCTTCTACGATTGCCTTCACTCCTGTGCAAGGATTGGAGTTGGTGGATCCAAAGGTCAGAGATGAGATGGCGAGGAAGAGACAGGCGGAGCAGGATAGGTGGTTCAAGAGCGGAACGTTTACCCAGGTTGGTGGTGGTACGGCGAGTACGACCCAGCCGGCAAAGGTGGATGCTGCGGGATTCAAGGTGCCTGCGCTGCCTATGAAGAGGCCTAGGGAGGAGTAAGGGGGACATAGTCACATACATGCATGGTTAACGGCGTTTGTAATACCAAGGGGTTAAGGCTGCTCTGTACTCTAGCTTTCTATTTTCGTCAAGCGGCTGACCTTGTCCCGTTGGGACCCTCAGCATCAGCGGTCAATGCTCGGAACGTCAGTAAGATGTCGGCTTCCATGAGGACCTTACCAAGGGATTCCAGCCCCTCTCTAAATCAAACTTTTGCTCTTCTTCACTTTCATGACGTCTTGAACTCATTCGTCGCCTTGACGTACGCTCCCCACTCTTCCCACGCCCTTCCACTCTCAAGGCACCATCTCGCCCTCCTAACACCCTCTTTCCACCGCCCACCTCCCGGACCCTCTTCCTTGATGACCTGTCCTCCACACACATCCTCATCGCTATCACATATCCCTGACACCACAAACAGCGCCGCCGCATTCATGAGCACAAACTCCAGCACCGGCTCATCCGGCCTCAACTGCCCCGTAAGAATCCGATGCAACAACGCCGCATTCTCCTCCGGCGTCCCATGCGGACTAACCGTACTCAACGGGTGCTCACTGAGTCCAAAATCCCTCGGCCTCAGCATAAACGCATCAATCCTCACCGTGCTAGCCACCCCATTACTATCCGTCCCCTCCTCCCCCTCCTCTTCCCCCTCCTCCCTGGCCTCCCCACCATCAGGAGCAGCATCAACAAGCCTCCAACAAAACGTCCCCCCCGCACAACTAACCTCATCCAGCTCCTCCTCCCCACAAACCACCATCCCCTTCCTCACCCCCATCATCCTTAACGCTTCAGCGAAAACAAGCCCGACATCCCGCCGCGCGACGCCGATGACGCGCGCTTCGATGAGGCCTTCTACGGGGTTTGCCAGGGGCCCCAGGAGGTTAAAGATGGTCCGCCAGCCGAGCTCTTTGCGGATGGGGGCGACGAAGCGCATGCCGGGGTGGAAGACGGGGGCGAAGAGGAAGGTGTAGTTTGTCCTTTTGTACATCTCTGCTATCGACGCTGGAGTTGTTGCTGTTGTTGCGGGGGCGAGAGGGGGGGAGGTGGAGGGAGAGGAGGAGGAGGAGGTGCTGCTGGAGGGGGAGGAGGAGGAGAGGGGGTAGTTCATGGCGGCGAGGAGGTCGGCGGAGCCGGATTTGCTGGTGGAGGCGCGGTTGCCGTGTTTGGCCATGAGGAGGAGGGAGGAGGCGAGGATGGAGGATGTGGTGCTGATGTTGAAGGTGCTGTGGCTGTCGCCGCCGGTGCCGACTATGTCGCACTGTTCGTCCCAGGGAGGATTAGCAATGGAAAGTGGCATTGGGTGGGAAGCGCGAGAGCTGACCATACCAATCCGCCGTTATACCCTCCGCATCGGAGTTGCTGGCCCTTTTGCTGGAGGACCTTCCGCAAAGCAACTTTGTCCACCACCGCTGCGGCGTCGCGCATCGCTTGCGAGCATTTTGCTATCACGTCCGCGCGGCGGTCCCAGCCGGTGAAGTGCAGTGCGGTGAGGAGGGCGCCGGTTTGGACGGGGGAGAGTGAGTTGGTGAAGATGTGGGAGATGGCTAGGGCGATCTCGGAGGCTGTGACGTTCTCTGTTGATGGGGAGGGCCAGAGACGCCGGAGGAGGGGGGTTATCGAGACGAGGTTGTCTGGAGTGTCGGCCATGGTTGCGGTGGAGAGTTAATTGGGAAGAGTGGTTTGTAGATAAATAATTCATATCAGGGCTTGGCGAACGCGGGGTGAAGTGGGTTGGTTTACGTGGGGTTTTTGAGGCTCACTTGCCCGCATGCTGGGCGTATTTGTAGGTAACGTCAGAGCAGCTTCTGTTTGTGACTTTCTCCGATTGGCTTTGAGAACAACAAAGTGTTGTGAGTATGACGAGGGTCACTTGCGCCCATGCTGGACGCATACAGAGGCGGATCCAGAACATTAATCAACGTGTGGTTTACGTGAAGGGAGAAGATAATCAACATACCGTAGATACAACAACGGCCAGCAATACAGATACTGCGCGAAGGCGTAAGCAGCGTAGAGCACCTGCAGCTTGAGCAAGTAAATTGGAATGCAAGATTCTGTAATCGACGGCACATTACTGTAGCATTGAGGTTCAACTACGTACATGCTGGATCTGTTCTCAAGCAGCTACATGGCAGCTCCAAATAGCCGGTACGAGCTATAGAGTGTGACAATGTCGACATACCCTGTGTACAACGAGGCTCATGTACGCAGATGCTAGACATGCCATGTGAACAACACTGGCGTCTAAGACGGAGAGGAATGTGAGTTCAGAGGGTAGAGGATGGCCAGCAAAAGGACCAGCACGTGACATGAAGGTTTAGTGAGGTGTGTTCATATTCATTTGGAAGCAATAACGACAACAAAAAGTATTATTAGCGACATGGTTGAGTGCTATATGCTGAACATACAAACAAGAGTAATTGTACATCATGGGCTACGCGGATTCGGGCACCAAAAGCTGGTTGGAGATCCCAAAAACCTTATCAATCTTCGGGAGTTTCTCCCCCTTCCGAAACTGGACCGTTGGGAACGCCGTCTGCATCCAGGGAGCGGCCGGATGTTCAGCGTTCATGTGCTGAAGGTGTGGCGCAGCACGGTCGATGATGTTCTGCGCACTCGGCCTGCCAGCAGGGTCGTAGCTCAAGCATTCATCGAGCAGCCTCTGAAGCTCGGTGGAGTAGGCGTCACTTCCCTGAAAACGGTCTTCCTCGAGCGGTCCCGTGTTGGGCTCTCTGTCGCCTACAACACCAAAATCCGGATGGGTGTAGACGCGGTTTGTCCAACGCGTGAGACCCATTGCTTTATAAAGTACACGGCCGACGCCCCAAATGTTGGTGTGCGGACCTATCTTGCGGTCATCCAGGCAGGCACTGGTGAAGACCTGTAGCCAGAGATATTGCTCCTGATCCTGTGCGTTAGCGTTTCAGTATCTTATGTCTTCAACTCAAGGGGTTCACTTACAGGAGCTTTGAAGCTTGGAGTTCCAGCCTCCGTATATTCGATGGGATTGCAGGGATCGTCGTCGGATGTAACCACAGCGGCGCCAAAGTCGGCGAGGACGGGGGTTGGAAAATACTCGGCGTAAGGCAGCCTGAGAGCTGGGTCAACATCCTTTGGATCGAGGAAGAATACTATCAACAAAGTCAGATGCATACGTATTGGATGGGCATGAGGACTTACTGTTGTTGGCGCTCATGTCTCGGTGCACGATGTGCATGGTCTTGCCCTCAATGTAATGATCTTCCTGCTCCATTCTTCGGCAGGCGTAACCAAGTGCCCAAACCAAGTACCAGCAGAAGATTTCTGGTATCCTCTGTTGTCGCTGGTTCTGACGCTCGCTTTCACAAAGTTAGCACATTTGAGCTTTGCAAAGATGCGGGAGACTTACCAAAGATCTGTTAGATCGCCCAGGGCGCAATACGGGAGTTTCTGGCGATAGGCCCTCATCTTCTCGTCGATATAAGCGTCTTCGAGTCGGATGATGCATGGGGACGGCTTATAGCTGAGCAAATTGAGGACCGCAATTTCGGCAGGGAGACCGTGGACCTTGAAGAAAGGGTCTCTCCACATAAATGGTTGGAGTCTTGACTCCTTGAGAACAACGATCTGCTTTAGGTTAGTAGGCCAGCTCATGTGTGCGGGACTGTGCAACTCACGTCAACAATGGTTTTCCCCTCTAGCTTCTCGGCGTCGTCGTCGTCGCTCTGCTCCTCGCCGTCACCCCTTCCGCTCTCCTCCTCGCCCTCTCTTGGATCTACGGCCACCCAGACTCCAGCCGCTCCATACCCTCCTCGTCCCAGCCACTTCGCCGGCGTCCAGCGCTTCCGATGACTTGCCGCCAGCTCAGGAAAATCCTGCTTCATGAACCGGTATGGGAAGTGAAAGTAGCTGACGTACTCCAGCTTTGGATGGTACTCGAGGTTGGTGGCCTTCCTCTCCTCCGCGTCCAGTCTGAACTCCTCGAGGATATACTTGTCTTCATCTGGTACTTGCTCAGCGTCGTCGTGGGCTCGCGATATTGCCTCTGCTTTCTTCTTCCAGTTGTATTCGGTCTCTCGCATATTGATGAGGCTCTGCTCCTGGTGGCTTGCAGTCCCTGCTTTGTGGCGTCCGTAGGCTAGTTTGGTGGACCGGGCCAGCCGTTTCCACTCCTGGGCGTCGTAGTCACCTGTTCAAGTTAGCTAAGACTCTTCTGTCAATTGGTCTGCACCCACCTCCTCTGAGAGACCTGTAATAAGCGCATCCTCGTGTGAGCAATGATGCTTCCTGTCTGGCTTGCTGCGACATCTGGCGAGGCATCTTGATGGGACAACGACGAATAATATGACGAATGAAGAAGAAATAGAAATGTGTCTGCGAAACACTGCTCTAACAGAATATACGACAAGTGAAGAGAAGTTGGAGATATCCCTGCGAAGCACAGCTCTAACAGGATCTGATATGTTTTTCTGAAGCTCGAAGGAAGGAAAAAGCTGAACGGTAAATGCATACAGTAATCGAAGGCATCAGACGAATATATGTATGGATATTTGCACAATAACAGAATGATGCTAAAGGAACAAAGAAAACAACAATGTGCTTTCACGATTGTGTTCATTGAATCTTTGTGTTCGTGACTATGAATAGCACCCATTGTGAGGAAGTGAATAAGGACGCGCAACACAACCACTAGGTGCCGGTTGAGAAACCCTCGGAAATTCGGAACTTGACCGACTGCGGGTGGATAGGAGATTGATGGTCCAACTTTTGGCGTGCATTTGTCTAGGAATTGGAGAGGCGAGAAGTACGCCAGGTACTTTGGTGACAATTATCATCTGTGGGGTTTTATAATAATGTGAGAGTGGCAGGTGTATCGTTATATGGAAGATGCTCCTTTGCAGTGATTATGCAACTGAAAAGAGATGTACGCCGTCTAATTCATAGGGTGATGTTGGACCATAGAAGAAAAAAAAGACGACGGAGCAAAGGCTCGACAAGCTATAAGCTTGCCGCTTCTTACATGGGCCGGCAAAGAGAATTGTAACATTGATAGAAGTGTTCATTGCCGATAGCAGTAACTTCAGTCATTGCGCCTCCGCTTCGTACTGGCCGGGGCTTTCGTCCCAGTGGGCGTACCCCTTCGCCCACTGCCATTCTCATCCCCGCTGACGGCCACCTCGCCATCGTTCAGCCACTGCGTGTCATTGTCAACGCTCCTTCGCCGGTACTGACCCGCCCCTATCGCAATGTACTCGTCTTCGCTATCACTGTTGTCGACATCCAGCAGGACCGGCATCTTGAATCCATTATCTTCGATCTCTCCTTTGGTTGGCTCGATGGTGAGCACATCAACGTCCTCATCTTCGCGATCCAGTCGCCGCTTGTGGAGTTCCTCAATGGGTTGAATGTCAAACTCGTCTTCATGTTCCTCGTAATCAACGTTCTCTTCTACCTCCACAAAATCTGGGGCAAGCGCTGACCACTTCTGAGGCGCCACAACAGACCAAAAGTATACGTAGCCATGTTCGGCACCCGAAGCTGCAATGAGCGGTCTCCTAGGATGCCATTCGACAGCCGAGAGCTCTTCCTTTGGCCCTTCCAGGATTCTCACCAAACTGCCATGCCGACGCTCCCAGACATAGACATCGTGATGCATGAATGTCGAAGCGGCCACAAACTCACCGCTCGCACTGAAGGTAACGTGGTTCCAGGATAGCCTGTTGACCACGTCCTGGAACTTGTACTCGACTTGCAGATTCAAGGTATCGAAATCGAAACCCTCGGTTTCCATGTCAGGCAAGTTGATAGTTCTGACGATGCCGTCGGAGGAGTTCAAGAGCATGTCCCGGCCTGTTGGTGTCAACTGGATATGTGTGACCATCTTAGTACACAAACGAGCCGAATACACCATCTGGCGTGTCCTCCAATCGAAAACATTGATCGAACCCTTGTCAGTCCCAGTGATTACATGATTGCCGGACGGCATGAATGTGACATAGCTCGTAGACTGCACGGCTGAAGGCTTGGAAGATGTCCCGTTGGTTTCGGATTGCTTAGATGCCAATGACAGCGTTGTTTTCTTGGGCGTTCCCGATGTGGCATCTACGACCACTGGATCTTCTTTGAAGACTCCGACAACAAAGATTAGACTGCGCACATTGATCAGTAATGCGCTCGCCCACCAGAAACACACAGGCGTACTGATTGCTAGGGTGAAGGTCTGCGTTGAGGACAGGCGCCTCAAACCGAACCGTATAGACCCGTGAGCCATTGCTCAAATCCCAGAGTATACATTTCCAGTCGCCTCGTGAACCACTCAAGAGGTATTGTCCGGTCTCAGACCAACTACGAGTCCATCAGTCGCTGTCTTGTATTACCCATGTCGCAAAGACCTCGCACCTCAACGACCAAACACCCTGCGTGTGACCCACGAGTTTGCGCGCAATGCCGTTCGTTTCTGTATCGAAGATAACAACCGCTCCATCTGACTGGACGAACACGTAAGTCAGGCTGCTTGACGCGTTCGAGGAGAATGGGACCTCGTCGTACTCTTCCAGCAGCAAGAAGATCGCCGCGCCTATTGAATCGGATTATGTTCGCATAGCCGCTGTCTAGCAATAGTGAGTCACCCTCCTTTTGATCGCCGAAATCGGCGAAAGATTACTCACGTAAATGACCGGTGTGCACTTCCGGACAGTCCTGAGCAAGAACAAAGGGATCGAGCAGTGAAAGATTCATCCTTCTCCTGGCGGTGCTGTGTCACGAGGTGGCGGATAGTTCCAATCACCCAAGATATCGACCCAAGTATTGCTCATCGTTCCCTTGCGATGCAAAAATCTTGATTCCTTAGCAAACGAGCGTGCTGAAAATGATCGCGTATCGACATGTTTAGTCGCGTTGAAGTGGGATGCGGTGACGGAAAAGGTGAGGCTTAAACACTAGCGCGAAAGCTAAGCGAGGCGTGGCTAAATGCCCAGTCGTTCCCCCGAATCTTCATCACCCCTTCATCACCTTCACCATCTCCTTCGTATCGTCGACGGGTCGCGTCAACTGTCAGAAAACCGTTCGACCATCGATATTTCATCTCAGTATACCTCATCAAGGTATCTGAACGTGGTTTCCGACGCCTTCGACCGCGCGCCTGGACTCCGCCTGGGTTTCTGACTTCAGTACCTGGCCTCGTGGCCAGCGCGACCCAGCGCCCTCGACCGTTTCCTTGCGCGCGCTTCATTTCGTTATCGGCTGTCATCTGGCATTACAAGCAGGCTTAAGGAACGCTTAGGTGGATTTGAGCGGTGGATTTAATACAAGAAGGGTTGATATTCTGGACTCGAACTCCGTCAACGCGACGTCGCAGAAACCGTATCCTTCAACCGACTGTACATCTAGATAGAGCCCGCACGCCATCGCAAACATGGCGAACCTCACCTTCACAGAGTCATACGCGCCTTTGCGCACAATACAAGAGATCCAGTTTGGTCTGCTCTCGCCTGAAGAAATAAAAAACATGAGTGTTGTGCACATTGAATATCCTGAGACCATGGTGCGTTGCGTTCGAGGCGCGAAGCAAACCTCAGCCACCGTTGTTAACCTTGACTACAGGATGAACAAAGGCAGAAACCTCGAGAGAAAGGCTTGAACGACCCCAAACTTGGATCCATCGACCGTGGCACAGCTTGTGGAACATGTGGCGAGAACATGCAAGATTGCCAGGGACACTTTGGTCATATCGAGCTGGCTGTGCCCGTTTTCCATGTTGGTGTGTATCAGTCTGCTCCAGCAAACTGCTGCAGTCACTAATGAGCACAGGCTTCGTCACCAAGATCAAAAAACTTCTGGAAGCCGTCTGTCACAACTGTGGAAAGATCCTGGCTGATGAAGTTAGTTGCCCTTGTCGAGACCAGGGTTTCGCTCCTTCCCAAGTGCTGACACAATGACACCTAGAATCAACCTGCATACAAGGATGCTCTACGCATTCGAGATCCGAAGAAACGCTTCGATGCCATGTGGCGGCTGTCTAAGCCTAGAAAGATCTGTGACAATGACGCCGGTATGGAAGAGGAGAAAAAGGACAAGACGAGGATACCCCACGGCGGGTGCGGCAACGCACAGCCGGAAATGAGAAAAGAGGGTTTGAGACTGGTTGGTACTTGGAAGCCACAAAAGGGTGAGGAAGAGGAAGAAGGCCGTCAACCCGACAAGCGAACCATCACCCCACAGATGGCACTCAACATCTTCCGCACCATACCCGAAGACCACCTGAGGAAGTTGGGCCTCAGCACCGACTATGCCAGACCTGAGTGGATGATCATCACAGTTCTGCCTGTTCCTCCACCCCCCGTTAGACCCAGTATATCTGTTGACGGTACCGGCCAAGGCATGCGAAGCGAAGACGACTTGACATACAAGCTCGGTGACATCATCAGAGCTAATGCAAACGTCCGACGATGCATCAGCGAAGGCGCCCCACAGCACGTTCTTAGCGAGTTTGAGTCGCTCTTGCAGTTCCATGTGGCTACGTACATGGACAACAACATCGCAGGCCAACCTCAGGCCTTGCAGAAGAACGGGCGTCCCATCAAATCCATCAGAGCACGTCTCAAGGGCAAGGAAGGTCGCCTGCGTGGTAACCTCATGGGCAAACGTGTGGACTTCTCGGCACGTACAGTCATCACTGGTGACCCCAACCTTTCGCTGGACGAAGTGGGAGTACCCAGGAGTATCGCCAAGACGCTCACCTACCCGGAGACGGTCACGCGGTACAACATTGCTAAGCTCCATGAACTGGTCCGCAATGGCCCCAACACCCACCCAGGTGCCAAATACGTCATCAGAGACACTGGTGAGCGTATCGATCTCAGACACCACAAGCGAGCTGGCGAGATCACCCTGCAATACGGTTGGAAAGTGGAGAGACATATCATCGACGGTGATGTAATCATCTTCAATCGTCAGCCTTCTTTGCACAAGGAGTCCATGATGGGTCACCGCGTCCGAGTCCTGCCATACTCCACCTTCCGTCTCAACCTTTCCGTTACGTCGCCCTACAACGCCGATTTCGATGGCGACGAGATGAACTTGCACGTTCCACAAAGCGAGGAAACCCGTGCTGAGGTCATGAATCTGTGCATGGTTCCGCTCAACATCGTTTCTCCTCAAAGGAACGGCCCTTTGATGGGTATTGTTCAGGATACGCTTTGCGGTATCTATAAAATGTGTCGCCGTGACGTTTTCCTCACCAAAGAGCAGGTCATGAACATCCTCATGTGGGTGCCGGACTGGGATGGCACGATCCCTCAGCCAGCTATTTTGAGGCCAAGGCCGAGGTGGACCGGAAAGCAAATTATCAGTATGGCGCTTCCTGATGGTCTGAATCTTGTCAGAGGTAGCGATGAAGGTCTCTCACCTATCAACGATGACGGGCTCATGGTCAGCGGAGGTGAAGTCATGTACGGCCTTTTCAACAAGAAGGCGGTCGGCGCCAGTGCGGGTGGTATCATCCACATTATTTACAACGAAAAAGGATGGGAGGCAGCAGTTGGCTTCTTCAACGCTACACAGCGGATTGTCAACTACTGGCTTCTGCACAACGGCTTCAGCATCGGCATTGGAGATACCATTCCAGATTCCAAGACCAGTCAAGACATCCAGGACGCTGTAAACGAGCAAAAACAGGAAGTAGAGGATATCACCGCCATGGCCACGGCTAACGAGCTCGAGGCGTTACCGGGTATGAGTATTCGTGAGACATTCGAAAGCAAGGTCTCCAAGGCGCTCAACAGCGCTCGAGATAACGCCGGTAACCGGACGGAGAAGAGTTTGAAGGATCTCAACAATGCCATTCAGATGGCAAGATCTGGTTCCAAAGGTTCCGCCATTAACATCTCTCAGATGACAGCTGTTGTCGGACAGCAGTCTGTTGAAGGGAAGCGTATTCCGTTCGGCTTCAGATATCGTTCCCTACCTCACTTTACGAAGGATGACTACTCTCCGGAGTCAAGGGGTTTCGTTGAGAACTCTTACCTACGCGGCCTCACACCATCCGAGTTCTTCTTCCACGCCATGGCCGGTCGTGAAGGTCTCATTGATACCGCTGTCAAGACTGCCGAAACTGGTTACATCCAACGTCGTTTGGTCAAGGCGCTTGAGGATGTCATGGCCAAGTATGACGGTACTGTGCGTAACTCACTCGGAGACATCGTTCAGTTCGTCTACGGCGAAGATGGACTCGATGCCGTCTACATCGAGAACCAACCGGTGGATTACATTGTCTGCTCGGACAAGCAATTTGACAAGAAGTTCAAGGTCGATGTCATGAGCGCTGACCCGGCCTATTCTCTTTCTCCTGACGTTCTGTCACAGGCTCTGGAACTAACCGGCGATGGTGAGGTCCAGAGCTTGTTCGATCAAGAATACGAAGGCCTCTACAAGGCTCGCCGCTTCTTGCGCGAGAAGAAATTTGATGATAACGAGATGTTCCAGTTGCCACTCAACGTGCAACGTATCATCGAGACGGCAAAGACAAAGTTCAGAATCAAGCCTGGCACTCAGAGCGACCTCCATCCTCGGGATGTTATTCCGAAGGTCGCCCAGCTTCTGGACGACCTCATCGTTGTCCGAGGCGAAGATCCACTGTCGATAGAAGCTCAAGAGAACGCCACCCTCCTCATCAAGGCACAGCTTCGCTCCCGTCTCTCCTTCAAGAGAATCGTCAAGGAGCATTCCTTGAACAAGCTGGCGTTTGACAATGTCATTGGAGACATCAAGGCTCGCTTCTCCCGAGCTGGCGTCAGTCCGGGTGAGATGGTTGGTGTGCTTGCTGCGCAGTCCATCGGAGAACCAGCCACCCAGATGACTTTGAACACTTTCCACTTTGCTGGTGTGTCTTCTAAGAACGTCACTTTGGGTGTGCCGCGTCTCAAGGAAATCTTGAACGTTGCCAAGAACATCAAAACTCCTTCGATGATTGTCTATCAGACTGAGGAGAACAGGTTGAACCAAGACAGTGCCAAGACCTTGCGAAGCATGGTTGAGCACACCACCCTGCGTTCCGTAACCGAGTCGACCGAAATCTACTTCGATCCTGACATCCAGTCTACGGTAATTGAGGCCGATGTTGACATGGTAGAGTCATACTTCATCATCCCTGACGACAACATGGACGATCCGGCTACGCAGTCAAGGTGGCTGCTCCGTATTGTCCTCTCGCGTAGTAAGCTCTTGGATAAAGCTTTGACTGTTGCCGATGTCGCTGCAAAGATGAAGGAACAGTACGGCCGAGACATCGCCGTCATCTTCAGTGACAACAATGCCGACGAGCAGGTGATCCGTGTCCGTCTCAATGAGTCAACCGCCAAGGAAGAGGAAGAGGACGTCGACGTTGATACCATGCTCAAGACTTTGGAGGCGCACATGCTCGATTCACTGACTTTGCGCGGTGTTGAGAACATCGACCGGGCCTTTATCAACTTCAAAGAGCGTCTGCGCATGACTGAGGAGGGAGCCTTGACCATGAAGAAGTCCGATCCTCTGTGCAAAGAGTGGTTCCTCGACACTAGCGGCATCAACCTCAAGGCCGTCCTCACGATTGATGGTGTCGACCCATATAGAACCTACTGCAACTCGTTCGAAGAGATTATGGAGGTGTTTGGTATCGAAGCCACTCGCGCTTCCTTGATGCGGGAGTTGACTCAGGTGTTGGCTTTCGATGGTTCCTACGTCAACCATCGACACTTGGCACTGTTGGTCGATGTCATGACGGCACGAGGTAGACTCATGGCTATCACCCGTCACGGTATTAATCGAGCGGAAACGGGTGCTCTCATGCGTTGCTCTTTCGAAGAGACTGTCGAGATTCTGTTTGAAGCTGCAGCAGCTGGTGAGCTGGACGACTGCCGTGGTGTATCCGAGAACATTATGCTTGGCCAGCTCGCTCCAGCAGGTACTGGTGAGCTTGAGGTCCTGCTTGACCAGAACATGCTCAACACTGCGGTGGTTGCGGATAACGCCGCATATGGGCTTGCTCCCATGGCTCGAGGAATGAGTTCGGCTCAGGTCATGGGTGCCGCCACACCATATGCCCTTGGCAGTCCGAGCATGGAAGGCTCAGGTTATGGTCAAGATTATGGTTCCAGCTTCTCTCCCATCATCCATGATCGTACCGATGACAGTGGAGGCTTCACTGCCTACGGAGGATCCGGTATGGATGGCGGTTTCAGCCCGTATACTGGCGGCTCTCGCAGCCCAAGTCAATACGGTGGCATGAGCCCGTTCAGCAGCCAGAGCCCTTCGTCTCCTAGTTTCAGCTCAACTTCACCAGCCTATTCCCCTAACTCGCCGCACATGGCTGCGTCAAGCCCCAAGTTTGGACCCACCTCGCCGGTGTTCTCGCCAAGTCGTGGCTCGCCAACGTCTCCTCAATACTCGCCTAGCTCGCCAGCGTACAATCCGGGTGGCGCATCTCCAACTTCCCCTTCGTACTCACCCACCTCGCCTGGCTATTCGCCGACATCGCCAAACTATTCCCCAACGTCTCCTGGCTACAGTCCCACGTCTCCTGCCCACGGTGGCCGTCCCGGTGCAACGCACTACAGCCCGACATCTCCCACATACAGCCCAACATCGCCATCGTTCAGTCCAACGTCTCCGATGTACAGCCCGACAAGCCCGCAGTTCAATCCGAACACGACCAGGCACTCGCCGAACTCGCCCACGTCGCCGGCTTATACCCCTACCTCTCCGGCTTACAGCCCGACAAGCCCGGCGGGTGCTTATTCTCCTACCTCGCCACAATTTAGTCCGACGTCTCCGACACCTGGGTCGGCGCCCTACTCGGCAAGCTCGCCAAGCTGGACGCCGACGTCGCCTAGGTATTCACCGACGTAAGTCAGACTTGCTACCTTGAATGCATCATAAGCTGACAGAGCGTTCTTAGGTCACCCAGATCGTGATTCTATCCTTCCAAAAGGTTGCTTGACTGAATCACATTGTAAGAGTATTTCATTTCTTCTCGCTGTGCCTGTGTAAGCTTGCTAATGGTCGCGCGCAAGCTTATGCACAATAGCATCAGCCCTGCTTGTACCCTTAGTTGGGCCCACGAGCGTCTTCTTATTTCTGTATTACAAAACCCAAAAACGCATCTTCAGCGGATCGTATGCATTTCGGAACAAAGGCGTTGGTGGCTTCGATTGGGCTTCTGAGCACATGAGTGTGGCCAATGGGGAGAATCTCTAGATCCGGCATGCTTGCTTCTCTTTCCTGTGGTCTACCAAAAGCTGCTTTTTTCCTTGAAGATGGAACCAGATTGTGAAATGCGATTGGCCTTGAGTGCCAAGATGCTGTGTATTTTCCGAGTTGGTGGGATTTACGAGCGGGGACATGAGGTGGTGGCAGTAGTTAGATGAGTTGGATCGAGTGCGACGAGTGCGTGGCATTAGTGATAGACAGCAGCACACTGTGGTGTGCCTCAACAAACAATAGAATGCATTGAGTCATTCGCAAAGCGTAGTCCTTGGCTTGGATGTAACGTGCGTAGTGGTGACCCTTGTATAAAGTCGTCTTCTCTTGACGTGACTCGTAAACTTAACCTTTGCAACCTCAGCTCCACATGAGAAATGGCAAACTCCAAGTAAGCAGAGTTGGACAAGAAGTAGTTTCGAGGTCTAAAACGGCAGCAGATATGAGTATGTCAAAGTATTCGAGAAGTCTGATATCCTGCTTCCCAACACGTGGATCGTCGTCCGCATAGATGGAAGAGGGTTTCACAAGTAAGCACCCCTCCTGTGTCCCATCCGTACAAATACAGAAGTGTCACAAATTCCCGCGAAGTTACCTCCGAGTTGGAACGACGAGTCTACCAAAGCTGATGTTTCCGAAGGCTCACAGCGAAGTATGGCTTCGAGAAGCCGAATGACCGGAGAGCGCTGGACCTGATGAACGCGGCGGCTCAGGGCGTGATGAGAGAGCTGCCGGATTTGGTGATTGCGTATGGGATTAGCGATGAGTTTAGGTAGGATATTCCCGTCACTTCTCTTGATCTGTAACAATGTTGTTATGAAAGCTTTCTTCACACGTCTCCTCACAACTGTCATGTTGCTTGGCAAGAGGAGGTGCGCGAACGAGCAAAAGACAGTGGCAGCTTAACGAACATGAGGAAGAGCAAGGCTAAATTAAGCTCATCATCCAGTTTCGTCTTCCACAAAGACTGCGCTCTCTTCGACCGTCGCGAGAGGTACCCTCCCTCCCTTTTTCATTGTCATCTCCCGGCTAACAACTTTTCACAGCAAGCTAACAACAACGATCGTCTCAACTTTCACGTCCTATTATGTCCATCTGTGGCCGAAGCACTTCCCGGACACTCCGCTGTCACCGCCGCTGCCAAGTTTTGACGGGAGGGCGGTGCTGTATCCGAGCGTGAGAAACTTGAGGGATTATATGTCGTGGAGACAGGTGGACTGTGAGTACTATCTCCTCGACTCTTAATTTTATACGTGGTACATCGATTGTTGGCGCTCAGAAGGTCTTGCAGGCCTCACTGCGGCAGACGTTAGAATGGCCTTGATGAGAGCACAAGGGGATTCAGTACTGGGCAGTCGATTGTTAACAGTCCGCAGGCCACATCAACAACCTCTATAACACGACGTTCTGGGCTCTTGTGTTGCTTGGAGGTCTGTCTGAAAAGGATGCAGAGAAAGAGCTGAGCGTATGTGGCCGTCTCTAAAGCTTCCCAAAGCATGCGTATGCACAGTCGAGCACTGCTGATGACGGACATCTCTAGGGTACATACGCTTCGAATAAGAACGAGATCCTCTTCAGTCGCTTCGGCATCAACTACAACAACGAGCCTGAGATCTACAAGAAAGGCAGTGTCCTTTACCGAGATGTATGTCTGCTCAACGTTCTCATACGTCGTTTCCCTCCCTTCCATCTTCCTTGCCATCTACTTCACACTCCAGAGATACCTGTGCCAGTCGCTGACACTCCCAGTACGACACTCCCGAAGCTCCTACTCTTCCTCCGACCTCCTCCACTCACCTCAACCAACCAACAACCAACCTCATTCCCCCATCCCCCACCGCACCAAACCCGCACATCCCCTTCACCGACCCGCCTTCCTCACCATACCCCCACTACCACATCTACAAACCCTTCACGGCCTCCTACCCGCCCGATCCATCGCACTTCGCCCAACTCCAATCCTCCGACACCACCGACGACGACGAGCCCAGTCAGCCATCAAGCACAAACAACGCGTTCTTCCACCAGATGTCCGTGTCCCCCTTCCCACCCTTCGGCAACCTCACATCCACTCCAACCTCCCATGGCCTCATCCCTCCAATCCCCCCGACCCTGACTCCCTCCTCCGCCCACCCCCACGTCCCAAATCGCGGCCCTCCCACCACCTCCTCCTCCTCCGCCTCAGCCGACGAACACATGGACCTAGACGAAGGCACGGGGATGCCCCAGCCTCAATCCAAGATCTCAGCGGAGAAAGAGCGGAAGAAGAGGCAGAAATCGCGGATCGTGGTTGAGCATGTTGACATTATCAAGGAGGAGTTTTGGGAGAAGAGGTCATGGATTTTGAGTGGGAAGGTGGGCAGGGGGGTGTTGAAGGGGGATTAAATTTCTTGAGTGGTGCTCATAGGAAGAAGGGAAGGGCGTTGGGAGGAATTGGGCAAGGGAGGTGATAGCGTATGGATGGCGGGTCGATGGAGGGGATGGGGCAATTTTGATTAGGGGAATTGATCGATAAACACTTCTTATCGCTTGATACAATCGAGGAAAAATTTTGATGCTTGGAAAGGGGCGGAATCAGAATCTACTGAAGCAACAGAACACTAAAGTGGTATATTCTATGCCCAATGACAACGCCGATGAAGTGGGAAGGAACATCATAAACCCTCCTCCCACTGTCTACATAACGATTCCCTAGCATAGTTAGACCCAAGGTTCTGCTGACGCCACCACTCATGGATAGAGGATACCGCCTATGATACGCAGTCGGTTGGTCGAATGTACACAGTCATACATGCAACAGCCCTGCTAACTTACCCCGTCTTGTGACACTTGAAAGCGCTCAATGAGTTCCTGAGCGAACCAACATGCCACAACAGGAGCAAACAGCCATTACCAGCTTCAACACCTCCCACAACATCCACTCTTGCGCTGATAGCAAGCACAAACTGCGGAAACGGAATCAAGGAGTTTCTAGTCCAGCCTAGTTGACCAGAACCAATTAATTCTCCTCCCGTTCTGCCTTCAGACCCACTCCCACCTTCGCAGCCCTTCTCTCCTTCCTGAACATCTTCTGCTTAGAGCACTTATCAACCAAACCGTCCTTGGCGAGTACAGTCGGCTTCCCCTCAGCCTCCTAAACCTCAGCCTCCTCCTTCCCACCCTTCTTCGCCTTCCTAAACTCCTTTTTCTCCAGATACTCCTCCACAGACAAGCCCTTAGCAGCGGCTTTCGCCTCGTACTTCTTCAGCTTCATCTTGGAGATCTTTTTGAACTCGCCCGTTTGCGGGTCTTTCTCTTCGTCTCCTGGCTTAGGCTTTGATATGAGCTCCGGTTGCTCGTCGATGACCATCGGGAGCGCGACACCCTCGTCGTTATCCGCGTCGTTTTTGGCAATGGCGTCGGCGGTTTTGGGTGCTTCCGAACCAACAGCGTCACCCTGCTTGTCACTCTTGCTCTTCTTATCCTTCTTCGACTTCTTCTTGGGCTTCTTCTCTACATCACCGTTCTGTTCCGGCTCCATATCCACATCGGACTTCCGCTTCTTGGACCCAGTGACCTCCGCCTTCTCAGGCTCCTCCTCAGCCTTCCTCTTCTTGCCCACGCGCCCGTCCATCTGAAGCTGAGCAGTGGACTTCATAAGCTCCTCCAACTTCTCCTTCTCTTCCCGCTTCTTCTGCCTCATGAGTCTTTCCCGTTCATACTTCTCCTGCTTGTACCGTCTTTCCACAATCATCTGCTCTCCCGTTGGCTTGACCTCCAACATCTGGATCCGCTTGGCGTTGGGTTGAGGTACACCTAGTACCGTCTTGATGACTTGTGGTTGTTGAGCTTTCTTGTCGCGCTTTGCCTTCTTTCCTGAGCCGGGGCCGTTGATCATGGCCATGCGATCCGCGTTCATAGCACCGAATTCGCCGTTGGACTCGGCTGGAGCGTTGTCGAGGGAGATGTAGTCTTGTGGTACCGCATCGCCATTTGTAGATGCCTTGGGGACGGTCAATTGCTCGGGATTGTCGGTGATGGGAGCTCCTAGTACGAGTACCGGCGCCTTTGGTGGTCCGCCCTTGGCTCGCGCAGCTTTTTCGGCCTTAAGCTTTCTCTTCTCCGCCTTCTTTTCCTTTCTGTGCTCGCGAACTTCTTCCAGATTTGAAAATCCCTTCCTCTGAGCTCTCCGTAGCTTCTTTGCTTCCATCTTGGGCGCCCTTTCCTCTCGTCGTTTTTCGGTTGCAATTTTGCGTGCCTCCTTCATTGCGCGAGCGCGCTCCTTCGCTGGTCCCAACTTGACGCCTTGTACCTGGGACTTCTTCTTGACACCCATATCGCCGGAATCTGCGTCACTATCTGATTCTGTGTCCGCGCTTGAGTCTGACTCTGCGTCTGTGCTCTCTTCAACTGGCTGTGTGCCGTCCGGTTGTGTTGCTACCGAAGCCTCTGTCTGAACCGACGGTGTCGATGACCCGCTTTCCTCACCAATAGTGCCCTCGAGACGTCCTCCGCTAACAAAGAATCCGTAAAGTCCGCTTCGCTTAACGCTCCCAGTTCGAATCTGCGCGAGTGTAGTTGTACTCTATACCCATCCGTCAGCAACCCACCCAAAGATCATTCCCATTTGCCAATTCCTCCACTACCCCATTCCCATCCCTCTCCCCCTCCCTCCCCTCAATGGTAAAAGTACCTACAGCGTCCTTAGTACCCAAATCCTTCAACCCCTTATCAAACGCTCGCATCCACCACTGGTCCGCGAAATCGTTCACCTTCTTCCCCACGCCCAGCACGTTTCCCTTGTGCGCAACTAACAATGGTTTCTTCAGGCCTAAGCCGCGCTTGTCGAGCGAGTGTCCGGGTCCGTTCCAGCCTTGGTTTTTGAGGAGGGTGGCTGCGTCCATGCAGCTTTGCTTTAGATAAGTCTCGGTCGGGCTCGGGTGGTCATGGGAAGCCGTATGTCATTTGTAAAGGAGAGGAGGGAAGGGAGGACGGCGGTACGAGTTTCGCGCAGAGAATTGGATTATTGACATGGTGAAGAGTCGAGGAAATTTTGTGGAGCACGGACGTGGTTGTTCACCGCTTTGGGGGTACTGCCGCCAAGATTTCCTGCCTCGATTCCGCTGGTCGTCTTGGATCTTTACGATCAGATAAGATACTGGCCATCTTTCCGCATCAACCTCTGTCCTGCTCTGGACGAATCACAACCCCCCCCTCCCCCCTCCCACCCCCCGGGCGGCGTCAACTCCGCCAACCTCTCCAATCCCTCCCTAGTCCCCCTGTCCCCTTCCCACTCGGGCTTCCGCCCCCTTGCGCACGCGAGAAAGTCCCACCTTCAAGCCACTTCCCAACGTCTCTCGGACTTGTGTTTCCGCCAATCGATTCTGGACGATCGTCGCTGGCCGTGATCGTGCTTTTCAAAGTTGATCGTCGCTTCCTTCCCCATTGAAGGTAGTCCCGCTGGGTTGGGCTTGGGTTCTGGGCTGCGCGCTGGAAGTGGAGCTGTAGTCGTGTAGGAAGTGTGCGCGTAAGTGGGGGAGGGATCGAGTAAGGTGGTGTGGGTTGGGTTGAGTCCGTTTGGGCTTGTCTTGCCTTGGGTATGGAGGTGTTGGAATGACGAGGGTGAGTCGCTTTGCAGGAGGAAATGAGGAGTTGCTGGGTTGGCAAATCGGTCGGCAAGAGCGCGTAAGGTAAGTTGTTGTGAGAGGATTAAGAGAATCACGACGTCGTACGCATGCAGAGAGGTCAAATTCGGTTGCCGGATGAGGGCCGGAGTAAGCTCCGTGCAGCGAAAGGGGGATTTCGGATGCATGCAGGCAGGCGTGGGACACAAAGGGGGGCAAATGCTGGGGTAGCGGGTTGGTTTGTGATAACGCCCGTCTTCAAACCTGGCTTTGTTTCCCTAGTACTCCCAACTAGGAGGAGGCAAATTCCTATTGTTGTCGTTGCGCTACTTGCGTTGACATCGGTCAGCCCAAACATACCACAGGCCCACAGGGTCTGCTCAAGACCCGGGTGAGCGGATGCAAGCCTAGATCAAGCAGGTGTCGCATAATCTTGAACCGCTTTGGTTGCTTTTGTACGAGTACGACCACGACCTTCGTGGACTACTTGTGGCACGTATTTGATATTCCACTGTTGTGGGGTTGACTCCCCTAATTGATAGGTCTACTCCGGAAGGAGGGTAACGCTACTGTGTACGCCTCGTGGAAGCCCGATCGACCACACTGGGCTCGATGCTCTCCCTTCTACTGTCCCACTTAAATCTCCTATCTGCGTTCTGCCGGAATCGAACTAGGCTCCTTAGCACCAGCCGCTGATGCATTTCAAAAACCCTCATGAATGAAATTATTTATACGCCTCCAAGGCTCGCTTAAACTCCAAGGCCGCTATGCTCCTGTACCCCATGACCATGCATATCTCGCCGTGTGTTTCGCCATGGCTCATCGTTTCCACATTACATTGCGCCGTTTAACTCCGTTCCCAACCAAAAGACATCCAGGTTATGATGTAGTAACGCCGCATCGCTACTCGTCAGAAAAAGAACCGGTCGCCACCTTTGACGTTTAGCTGTTGAAGAAATTTGTAGATGAATGCGGAGTTGAGCACAAGTTACGCGCTGCTAGTTGGTGGCGGGCCCTGCCAACCAAACGGAGAGGAGCTACCGACGAATTGTCCAGTCGGCGTCTCCTGAAAGGAAAAGGACGGTTGCCAAGCGGTGGGTGGTGCATTGGCTCCGGATTGCATAGGCATAGAGACGGGGGTGAATGATTGCTGTGTCTGCATTGCACCATAGGGCGACCCATACGCAGGTGCCTTGTCTTTTGACATGGATGGTGGCATGCCAGAAGGGGTGTTGCCGAATTGCATATGTGATGGTCTTCGTGAAGCAGATGGACTGTGTTTCGCAGTTGCCTGGCGGGGCGGACTAGAATCGCGAGCGATGGGTGCTGCTGCTTGCGAGATGCCATCCAGTGACGGTGCCTCTCCAAACGGTGATGTGATGATTTTGAGCAGTTGGTAACAGGTGTCGTGCAACGGTGAATTACCCTGTGGTATCGTAAAAAGCCTCGTCCCGGTCGATGATAGGCGCATCTGTGATATGCGAGCTGCGTTGAGGTCCGTGGTCGACATCCTGCGGTCCTGCCAAGGGGACGTCTCACGTAACGATCCTCTGCCACTAAGAAAGTCGAGATGCTTAAGAAGAGGAAGCCGCAGTCTCTCGGCGACTGCATCGAACTCGGCGCAAATCTCAAGTATCCTGAGGCACGTGGAGGCTTGCTTCAGGTCATGCGTATACTCCGATTCAGGGAAGCCGTGGAGCTGCTTCTGAGCGACGCCATAAAGGAGCAGCGCAGCGGATGAGTAAGCGGCGTAACTTAAAGGGTGGTAGTTAGTATAGGTGTTATGATGCGAAGCGTAGCACTCACATGATGATCCAGCAACGAGGAAATACAAGGTCATCCTCGAGCATCAAGGCCATGATCTGTCCTGACTGTGCTGCTGCCATCAAACCTTCTTGTGCATAGGGCAGTGCCCGCTCGTAGGCTTGTGGTGCTGCCGAGAGAGCGCTACCTTCCGTGGCTAGGTCCGATATGACGCGCCGCTGCAACAGGACGATAGCCCCGAGATAGAGTGAGTGCAGAAAGTACAGTACTCTACGCGTCCCAGGGTCCATGGACTCATTGGCACAATTGGACAGACGCATGCTGGGTGGCAGGTTCGTGTGCCATGCTCGCAGCCGGTCAACCAGTGATGCAATGCGCGACATGTCCAGTTCTCTCTTGGGGTAAAGTTCATGCAGAATGGATGACTTCAGCACCGCCACTTTGGCAAGCTGAGTCTGAACCATATCCGCAAAGGAGACGTCGTCCTGGATCTCCATTTGGTACAACTTGGATCAGTTAGACGGTTAGAGGTACTCAAAACAGCGGTACGACTTACCAAAGATGTACTAATCATATGGTCAAGGCCGGGAATGTAACCTAGCGTAGCGGACAACCAGCTACTACCTGTTAGCGAGTGTAACAGGAGCGAGTGAAGATGCTCACCAGTCCAAGAAGACCAGGGTCCTCCAAGTCTTCTTTGCGTCCAGCCAAGCCTCGTCAGAACCCCAGCCGTTGTTCTTGTTGCTGTAAAGACCGTTCCTTCTAGCGATACCCAAGCCAAGGTCGACATAGGAAACCGCCATGACCGACTTATCCATTGCGTTATACATAGCAAGTAAACTGCACACCTTCATCCCGCGCAGGGGGTCTCCTTGGATGAGGTCGTCCAAAAGATGCTTTGCAATAACATAGAAAGACTCGCTGAGAGAATGGGAAATGGTGCAATCATAGTGAGAGCCGATCGCAGCGATACTGAAGAGTTCACATAGCTGGGCTCTGGAGAGCGTGCTGTTGCCGTCCGAGTAGGCTGAGCTAAACAAAGCCAAGGACTCGTCCTTGTCAACCACATGGAAAATGCATGCTGCACATTCAAAGAACGATTCAATGGCTGTCCTCGCCATGACTGAGTTGGGAAGCCTGAGATCATGTATTGACGAGTTTGCAGTCAAACCCTTGGTGAAGTCAAAAGGAGGATTGATCTTGGTGAGTCCATCGATCTTCTCCGGCTCAGAAGATCCAGGCTCCATATTCCGATCCAGCATTTCAGGGCTCGGCACATCTCTCCGCGACGAAGCGTCCGACATGTAAGTGTGATCTCGTGAGGTAGCTGCTCGCTTGGTTTTTGAGCGATGCTTCTTCTTCGCAGGGCCACGCCCTTCATCCGGGTCTTCGAAAGCACCGGTCTTCGAGTTGAGGGTCGTGATGTCAGAACCGGAGCGCAGGTGGCGAAGTACCTTGTCGGCCTCTTGCTCAGAGCATGACCGGAGGAAAGTGAACATATCTGACATGGCGGACATCTCCTCCCTGAGGGCCTTGTTCTGCGCCCTCATGGCGGTTGCCCACGTCTCCCCCGGTTGGACTTCGTATTCGCAAGCGGTCGATTTGTGCACGCACATGGCGCACGTGGGACGTTGGCCATCGCACTAGAACCAATCATCAGTAATTGAATGACGTTGACACAGTCTGTATGCCCTCGCCGTCGTACTTTGGACTTGCGCTTCCTGCAAGCGATACACGCCGCGTTCACAATCTTCCTTTTTGCCTTGTCAGGGAGAGGGTCCAAACTCTGTGAAGACTGAAGCCCGGGTCGACCATCCAGCGGGTCGACGGGTGCTTCGATTGAGGTCGACGGAGAGGAAACGGAGGCCGCCATTGATCTTCAGGGCTGGATGCCAGGGATTGCCCTCTGGCCTTGGACGAGCCGTAGCTAGCACGCACGCGGTGAGTTTGCAGCCAGAGGTGCATGCAACGGGCGTGAGAAGTGATGATCAGGTTAAAGTAAGAAGAATCGAGTGTGGATGGCAAACGAAAATCAACGACAGTGGTGCGCGCATCGGCCTCCGCATCGTGGGACGGTTGAAATTACCAATCCAAGGGCGAGGCCGAAGGGGGTTATTATTTACTCCACACTTTTTCGCAGTCAGGGCTGCAGGATTCGGCGATACTAAAGAGTACTAAACGGTTCTCCCACCCTGACGATGCTCCAGGGGGCTCCCACAGACAGGTCCAGATCTTAGGTGCTGCAGTGGCGAAATGTGGCATATCGGCAGACCCTTTGTACCCCGAGTGCCTGTGTGCTGGGAGATGAATGTGGGCGAAGGGGGTCTCTGGTTGGTGCAAAACCGTCCGGACCCTTGTCCTGGCCTTTGACAAGAATACCGTAGCGAGTCGTGAGGGACTGAAAGCCCATGAGTTGAGGGCCCTAATAGCTGCCGACAACCCTCGGGAGCCATTTAGCCCACGCGCACGATGGACGAGGGCCGATACCAAGGGGGTACCGTCGATGTGACGGAAGTGTTCCAGCCAATGGGCGGCCGGCTCAGCTGTCTACCCTTTAGCCGGGCGCGTACCCTTGTACCTCCCACGGCCTCCCACGTCATGAATACCGTGGTAGTCTCGCTAACCGACCGAGACCGACCCTTCAGCACGTGCGCACGCCCCTCGGGACGACACTCGGCTGGGCATGTGGAGAGCCTTCCCAGGATGGGCGTCGATCTTCGTTTAATAGGCCGGAAAACCCTTCCATCAGACGAAAAGTCAACTCGCTGCCTCTTAAATCCTGCTACCTCCGTGTTAAATCCAAATCGCCTCCTCCAAAAACTTCCAAGAATCGGCCTCCGTTAGTAATGCGCGGTATCCAGGTCACGGAGTACGTTGCCGTATGTTATCGACCCCTCAGTGCGCTCCACCTCCACAGACCCCCCCTATCTGACACACTCGCCTTGTAGGGCCCTGGCGACCTGAAAGTGACAGACCTCCCAGACCCTGTCCCCAAGCCTCACGAATACCTGATAGCCATCCACGCGACAGCCACCAACTTCTTCGACCTCCTCCAGATACGTGGGAAATACCAGCATCAACCCCCGCTCCCATGGATCAGCGGCTCGGAATTTTCCGGCGTGATAGTGCAGGTGCCTTCGAAACTACCTGATGGCAAGAAGCCTAAATATAAGGTTGGGGATAAGGTGTTTGGGGCCTCACAAGGAGGGTATGCAACCATGGTCGCGGCTCCGGAGGAACGGTTGAGACCCGTACCCAAGGGCTGGGGCTTCTTCGAGGCTGCTGGTTTGTTCGTAACTGCACCTACCAGCTATGCTGCGCTAGTGACTAGGGCAAATTGCAAGAAAGGTAGGCATGCAGTTCGTTGTGGTCTAGCTGTCTCATCAGTATGCGAAGAGGGTGTACGGCCCCACACTCTTTCAAGTATATGCTCGAAGCTTCTCGTATCACCATTCGGATGCATTGTCCGATAGAAGCAGAAGATCAAGGCCCTTCGGAATGGGTCCTACTGGCAATCTTGCTGTGTTCATAGCTTCTCCCCGCATAGACCGAGCTTATTGCAACGACAGGTGACTACGTCCTTGTCCACGCAGCGGCAGGTGGTGTAGGTCTAGCAGCCGTCCAGATTGCTAAAGCCCTCGGTACTACCGTCATTGCGACTGCTGGCACCAAGCACAAGCTCGACGTTGCCAAGTCATACGGTGCCGACCACTGTGTCGACTACAAGCAGAAGAACTGGCCCGATGTTGTGAAGAAGCTCACACCGAAGGGGCGTGGTGTCGACATTGTGTATGACCCCGTCGGCATGATTGCGCAGTCAATGAAGTGCACGGCTTGGAACGGCAGGCTGCTTGTCATTGGCTTTGCTGCGGGAGATATCGAGAAGATCGCGACGAACCGCATATTACTCAAGAACATCAGTGTTGTCGGTTTGCACTGGGGCGAGTATGCGAGACATGAGCCGGACAAGGTGGAAGAGGTGTGGGATGGCTTGTTTGAGCTCATGGAGAGTGGTAAGTTCAAGGGCACGTGTTTCACAGACAAAGAGTTTGTGGGTTTGGAAGCTGTACCAGGTGCTTTAAAGGCACTGGGCGCAAGAGAGACGTGGGGTAAGGTGGTAGTCAAAGTTCCTCAGGAGGACAGAGGTAGATTGTAAGAGAAAACCTATTCAACTTTGTGTATAATACAGTTTGTTCGCATGGCTCCAACGGTCCCCCACACACTCTCCGCACGTCCCATCCGTTCGCTCATCGTGCGTCTTCGGAAGCGGTCATGATCCGGGCCGCAAAATGCCAAGACCGGAGAAATACAGTTCTAGAACGAAACCACCAATCTGTCACAAGAGATTGGTGATCGCCAGAGCTCTGAATCGTCTAATGCGGTTCGGTATGCGAATTGGCAATGCCCATCCCGTGGAGCATGGCAATTCCTCACAGCGATGACGGCGACCCGCAACCTTCCCCGCGCTCCTTGACGAGCAATGACGTCTTGATATAAACATGACAGGGTCCCACACGCACCTTGAGAAAACAATTCCAACTCTCCATTGGACCTCAGTTGACTGTGTTCACTACATAACGCGCTTTCTATGCAATCTACCTCTCGTCAAGCCATTCGCATCTTCTCGATCCAGAGGAACAACCTATTTCGATCTCGAAGATCGCTTTCATCTACACCTATCCGTACCTTTACAAGCTCACTAGTCAGGATGTCCGGCGCACATGGTGGCGAAGGCGGCGAGTTCAAGCCCATTGATGAGAAGCAGGCTCAGAAGCTTCCTGGGTGAGCTGTTATTCGTGAGCAGGCCACGGCTCTAGGCACTGACACGTTGAAGCACCGAGCGAGATATGCAGCCTACATCTGAGTCCACCAAGCTCGAAGGCAAGGATGGCTTCACCGAGTACCTCGCAGCTGGCAAGCTCAAGGGCAACGCCGCTCTCATCACAGGCGGAGAGTACGTCCCACACCCCCCTTTCCTTCTCTTATGACCAAACCCGAACCCCGTCGCTGACCTCACCCCCCTAGCTCCGGAATAGGCCGCTCAGTAGCCATTCTCTACGCTCGCGAAGGCTCCGACGTAACAATCGTCTACCTTCCAGACGAAGAAGAAGATGCCCGCGAGACCAAAAAGGCCGTCGAGAAGGAAGGCCGCAAGTGCGTGCTCGTGCCCGGAAATCTGATGGACAACGACACGTGTAAGAAGGCAGTGGAGACACACATGAAGGAGCACGGACGGCTGCATGTCCTGGTAAACAATGCGAGCAAGCAGATGATGTGCAAGGACTTTGCGGACATCAACCTGGAGGACGTTGAAAGCACGTTTAGGAGTAACATCCTGCAGATGTTTGCGTATGTGTCCCCTTGCCCCTTTGCCGCTCGAATGTGAAGCAGAGTAATGCTGACATCACACAGAATCACCAAATACGCCCTCCCCCACATGGAAAAAGGTGGATCAATCATCAACACCACCTCCACCGTCGCCTTCCGCGGCACCGCCGCAATGGTCGACTACGCCGCCACCAAAGGCGCCATCGTCTCCTTCACCCGTGCCCTCTCCAAGCAGCTCGTCAAGAAGGGCATCCGCGTCAACGCCGTCGCGCCCGGGCCGGTGCACACGCCGCTGCAGCCGGCGAGCAGGCCGGCGGAGCAGATGGAGGGGTTCGGCAGCGGGAGCAGTTTGGGCAGGCCGGGGCAGCCGAGCGAGGTGGCACCGAGTTATGTGTTTTTGGCGAGCAAGGACTCGGAGTTGTTTTATGGGCAGGTGTTGCATGCTTATCCGCTTGGAGATTAGGGGGACGATGAGGTTGAGTAAGCGGTGGACGTCATAGCTGGGGAGTTGTGGATATGAGATGTTCTGTAGGAAGTCACGAGGACAGGAATTGCAACAGGAAGCGATAAGAGAAGGTCTTGACCTACATAGGTTGATAAGAGCCGGAGGTTCCGCGGGTACCGGAACGGTTGCTGTCATACCGTTGGACCGAAAGGTGGTACGAGATCGAATTCCGAAAAGTACCATCATGCGTCTTCAAGTTGTGTGATAAGTAATCTTCATATGTGCTCCAAGATAAATTTTTCCAATACCGCAAATTCTGTTTCCTTGACGGCGTTCAAATCAGTCTTCAGAGCAGGTTACTGTCAACCCACGATGCAAAACCGTTCTCAGGTTCTCTTCATCTTTGTGTGTAAGCTATCACTTCTTCTCCCAGTCGATTCTAATGTGGCTCATTGCCTATCTGATCTCAGTCATGTTGTCTCTTCGATGTCTTGAGGAGGTCAATTTAAGCTCATGAATGGAGCCCTTATCTCAATGAACGTCAATGAGATGAAATTCAACCCTGAAGCTAGCGTCGCCTAGCGCTTTCCTCATTCGAAGTTGATGTGGCACGTAGTATCAAGATCATCACACAAACCTGTGCAGAACGGGATCGAAGCTGAACTGCAGGAATCACTTTAGTAGGCTTTAGTCAAGTCTACTCATGTCCACATTTGTCTACTTGCCAATAGAGAAGTTGGTAATCCATGAGATTTCTTCTCTCTACGATAGTGCCTATGCTCCGATTCTCGTACTATTATCCCTCTGTAAGCTATCCAAGCACGTTTGCAGTTATCCAGTAGAGCTGCAAAGGATACAGGCCCTGACACTACGCCAGTGTATCTCGGCAGGGACCGTACTTTAGTCCTGCTCACTAAAGGAAGGGCGAAGTGCGAGAGATGAACCCGTTGCTGGTCGCTGCAGCAGAGCGTGCTGTAAGTCCTTTGGTGGAGACGGATAAGACACAGGCGAATATCAGCAATAAGATTGAATGCAGGCCCTTTTCCTTCAGCCTCACCACCAGCACGTCCGTCTACAGTGAGTTTTTTGCAGAGACAGGGATATATTGACAGAGACAGGAAGGATCCATCCGGACGAACATCAATTTCTTGGACGACGCCGGCGAGACAGGTCAATGGGTTTGTGAATCTTGAGGGACACGAATAGGCCGAAGGTGATTGTGTGGAGATGGCCAACGACCTTCTCAAGCACGGCGTCATCTTGGACTCTCTAAATCTAGTAGGGAGAAGCCGTTACATTGGACTGCGTCGTCCAGACGCTGTCGGCATGTACAACTTCTGCTTCAATCAGATAATGTCATTGTGCACCCACGAGGACGATTTGGAGCAAGGTGTGGTGATCTGGACATGGTCATACAGTTATTGAGCGGACTGAGTGATGACCATAGCACAGATGACGTGCAATCAAAGTAGAATTCAGAGAAGCGCGACGTTTACTGCCGTAGACATGGTTGCTGAGGTAGTAAGTGAGGAAACGGAGGTTCAACATGAGTCGGAACCAGCATCAGCTTAGTCAACCGACGCTAGCTCTTTCGAGCACCCTCCGCCTGAATAGGGAGGAGCTTGTTAGCTACGTCCATCTTCGAGAAGCCTCCACTGCGTTTTGTAGCGTGATTGACCGAACGACTGTTTCTCTTCCTGTTTGAAAATATGCCTTAAGGAGGTGGTGGTGGAAGGGGAGGAGCTTATCTGGAGGAGACGTCTCCCTTATAACGTATCGTAAGGCATATCGTCTTCTCAAACAACCATCAGCAACTGGAGACCTCTTGCCCATCTTACAAGCGGCTACTTCTTGAGTTCTTGCAACCTGGTCGTAAGTTGGGTTTAACCCACGGCAAGCTTCTATTTCGTTCTAACTCAAATGTTCTTCTCCGCTCTCCGGCAACTTGTGCTTTCATGTTAAGCAGTCCTTGGGGTCGGTACGAAACTTGCGTAAAGAGTCTTCAGGCCTGGCTCACCCTTGATGTGAATAAGGTTGATCCTATCTCCTCTTAAAGAGGTGAAAGAACGTAAGGCAGCACCGTCGGCCGTCCTGCATGACTGCTGGTTCATCAACAGGTCAAGGGGAAGCGACATCCAAGGATGATAGAGAAAGAAGCTGTTCATTCTGATATGTCCAAGTTGCTTCAGCAAGAAAGCCGCCTACGCATCGCAGCCATAGCCATATACGATGTGAGTGATATACTCGAAAATGCCGAAAAAGACCGCTATCCAAAGAAACCACCTCTTGTCCAGCAAAGAGCCAGTGGATGGGGAATCGTCGAAAAAGAAAGAACGACGCAAGTCTAGTGAAGATGTGCTTCGACCCAGAAAGGAACCGTGACCCACCAAGAAAGAACCCTAATGCTGCATGCAGTATGCAATGCTGTCGTTGCCATGCGAATCGTGAAAGTGACCAATGCTGCGCGTGAAAAAAACCCATAAAAGTCATATGCTCGTCAAACCAAAGGTCCCGATCGAGAAGAAAGACGGAGAACCAAACGCCACGCTGTTCAAAAACGACGGAAATGCACATGCGGAGGCGCAGCGCCCAAAGCCCTCTGGTGCACCGTCAAGCTAGGAAAGCATCCACAGCCCCCATCCTACTTGGAGCTCACCCGCTTCGACCTCGTCAACCTCGCAAACCTCGTCTTCAACCAAGCCTTGAACCTCTGGTACCGACTCCGCGCCTTCTTCTTCTTGCTCAGATGCGTCGCTTGGTAGCCGTACCCCTGATCTTCCGGGAGCTTCTCCACTCGCGCGGGCAAACTCATGTCGTGCACCGGATTGATGTTCTCGTACTCAACGCTCTGCAGCGTCATCTGATCCGCCTGCATGGCGCGCTTTTCCGCATCGCTAACAGACTTCTTCCTTGCCCGTCCATTGTCCCTGTCAATCTCCATACTGCGCGTAGGCGGCGTGGCGGTCCAGGGGTGGTGCTTCTCCAACTTGTGCCGTTTGCGGTGCTCCCGCTCAGCTTGCTTGAGCGCATCCTTCTCCGCCTTTTCGTCAGCTTTTCGGTCCTTTGCGGCTTGCTTTTCGCGGAAGTCTTGGCGGGCGGCGGCGATTTTGGCGTCTTGGTCGGCGGGGTCGAGAGGGATACTGTTGCCTCGGCTGCGGATGTGGAAGGGGAAGGGCTTGGATTCCATCGATGTGCGGGACGAGGGGGATGTGGTGTAGGTGTCGATGGACTTGTTGGTGTTGCCCCGCGGACGGGTCAGGTTCTTCATGCTCAGATTTGTGAAGGAGGAGTTTTGGCGCAGGCCGGATGAGGAGGAGCCGCCGGTGGTTTGTATGCGCAGCGGCGTCGGGGTGTGAGAGGAGAAGGACGTGGATCGCCGTGAGATGTCGAGGCCCTCTTGCTGTCGCTGACGGACTTGCCTTTCCTGTTCGCGGATCCAGTAGTCGTCTTCCGAGAGTATGTCGCTCGCTTCTGCAGTATTGTTCTCTTCGCTATCGACAACGGACGTAGGGTACGAAGGTATCACGGGAGGGGTATATGGTCGGGGTGTTTGTCGCATGGGGTGGACATATTGCGTCGGACGTTGTGCGCTCGATGAGCTATACTGTGAGTTGATACTTGTGGAACGGTTGTGGCCCCCTCTTCTGCCAGCATGCGCAAACGTGACGTCTGACACCGATCGCGGAGTCGCCCCAAAGTCGTGTATACCCAAGCCAGCCAAACTGTCTGTATCCAGATCTAACGAAGGGTCGGAGTCTTTCAGCGAGATCTTGCGGAGGTACGGCTTAATCTTCGGCGTCGCTCCGGATACGTTCGGTGTGAGGCGTAGATGGGCATGTCCAAAAGGTTCGTCGTGGGTCGCAAAGGGTGAGTCCGGCCTGCCAAAGGTGAAGTTGTGCGGTCCCACAGAGGGCATCGACGACCCAGAGTTCCCGCGCTTGTGCAGTTTTCCATGACCAGCAACCTTGACTGAAGCCATAGTGTTGGGGATGGTTGTCAGGCGTCAAAATGGCCTGTGGTTCGAGTGAAGTGGTATCTATCTCTCCGCAGAGTTCATTCGTATGGCGAGTGTGGGGTGAATGAAGATAAGGGCGGACATGAGGAGTTGGGCGCCGTTTGTATGTCGCGGATGTGATGTTCAGGAGCTACAAAGACGGCTTGGTTGATCTGCTGTAGTAGGAAACCGGCTGTCAGAAAGAAGGAAGCCGGAGGTAGATGGCAGATAGATTGGTTAAGGATGGACGACGATCATCAGCAAGGCTCATCAAAAACAGAACGAGATGGCAACAAGGCTTGCGCCCGGATCCGTGGGAAGGCGGAGGTGTGGGATGGGCGATGGAGACGCTGGGGGATCGGGATGTGCGGGCAGCGTTGTAAGCGAATCAGATGCTTCCAAATCTCAAATCACCAGCATCATTGATCGCTCGTTGATCGCAGGATCGAAGGAATCATTCACAGAAGCTTTTATTGATTGGTCTGTCGCTGTTGGGATTGCGCGGATAAGCTCTCCCGTCCTTCGTCTTGTTCACAACTTCACTGGCTCTCTCCTGCAATCTCATCACCTCTCATCCACGTGTTGACGCTCTCTCATCCACTGCGTAAGCCACCACCAAACCTTCTCATCGCTTTCAGTAACTATTTAGGAGTACGGAGGCGAGTTTGGATCTCCAGTACGCGGTCTATTTGCGTGGCCCATATTGAGGCTTTGCTGGACACGTACCCATGTGTCGCGGTCTTCAGCTCTTGTGTGTCCATCACGAGCCGCAGCCCACGGGTCCAGGGCGGTCCAGAATTGTCTTGCGACAGGCACCTCCAGAGCATAAGGTATCATGTGCGTGAACATCTCATTAACACGATGTTGCCCTGCGATGGCGCAGTCGAGCATCCCCACTCGAAAGCAGCCTCAGGTACCAGGCATCAACACTGAGTTAATCCCTCACCAACATCCGTCATGAACGAACCTCAAAACAGACTGTGCACAGCGTCATCTTAGTGATGCCCGACTATGCATAAATCTGATGAAACCATGCTGCAGGTACGAGAGACGAAGTTCGATCGGCTTGAAGATCATTGCGGTGTTTGGGTGCGCCCGACGGATACGTCCAGGTTGCGTTCCGGCCAGCTGCCAACCACTGCCTTGGCACTGAGGGGTTGTCGCTGAAGTCACTCTTATCTACCTCGTCACGGTTCGTTTCCTCAAGGAGACAGCAAGCCTTCTATTCCTACTCGTATTTCATTCCAAACATGTTTGTTTGTATTCTTCCCGTAACCATGAAGAACCTATACTTATGAAGATGCCACAAGAGTCTGACTATCCAAGGTCTTGTCAAAGTACCTATTGATTGTGGTTCTGAACCTTTTTCCTTAGACGTCGATCGTACGGGAGTACGAGCATGATACTCCTCAAGAGTTCTTCTCGTTCAGGCCTCATAAATCTACACTGTGTCACGAAGCCATTCTTTTCTCCTCAGTCGAACCCCAATCAAGAGATGAGCGTGCGTTCCCGACAGAAAACATACCCCAACGGGACGAGCATGATCGCTTGGAGCTGCCACAGGTCCCTTATGAATAGGAGCCCAGCGAAGGGTTTCATAAACTCAACCCACGCCTCTCCTTAGCCGAAAAGAATATGATTTTGATCTTTCATCCATCTCGTTAATGGCTGCTCAGATACGGCTGCTTGTGCGTCAATCGGGCATCTTAGGGTCTTTGACGGCACCCATATTGTGTCCAACTTGAACGCAACACTTCCCCATCGCAGGGAGTTCAGCGGCAGGTTCGGATAACCGTGGACCTTTATAGGCAGTACTGCCATAGAGTTGGACTACCCCTCGGCGTTACCCATGCCGCTCACTCTTGGCCATGCCGCTCCTCCGCAGCCAAGCCCAGAGGAATATGAATTTCCACCAAACACATCGATTCCGCCAAGCTGCCGCGCTCTTTGCTTCCCCACAAACTTCTCGACTCCGCAACTGCTTCTCAACCCCGGATTGTTAGATATCGTAGACGCAATTGTTCAATAATAGCCAACGGAAGCAGAACGTTTTCCAAGAGTATTGCTCCACAGAGCCTCCGTCTTATCGATGAGAGAAGCTTGCTTGGTTTTTCTTAGTCGCGCGGAAATATGTTCATCAAGACAGTTCGGAGAATCTTGAGTCTTAGAGGAAGTGATGTTTGCGGGGAGTTCATTGACGATGACTTTCCGGAATGCAAGTTTACACCCCAGCCAAAAGCTGGCAGGTAAAGCAGGGTTCCAATGCGCAAATACAAAAGCCTCGAGGACCGCTTCCAGGTGTCTTTTCATCACTTTCAAGCTTACTTCCAGGCTTGTTTCCCTCTAATTCCCCTCCCTCCCGACACTTACAAAGCAGCTTATCCACGATGAAACTTCTTAGCCATACTCTTCTCTTTACCACAGCACTGCCTTCTCTCACTCTCGCATTCCCTTTCTTCTCAGGAGGTAAGGATTTCAACGTCGCTGGCTATGCAGCCTCGAATCCAATTGGGCCTGTTACCGGCGGGCGTGGTGGTGCCACTACCACCGTCTCTACCCCTGCAGCTCTCGTGACTGCTGTTGCGGGCAATGAACGAAGGGTGGTGTACGTCAAGGGCCATGTGAACACCACATCCATCTTGAGAGTAGGGAGTAACAAGAGCATCATTGGCGTAGGCAAAGAGGGGGGCAGCTTGATAGGAAGCGCGGGTGTCCGAGTACAGGATGCTGACAACGTCGTTATCCGGAACATGAAGGTTTGTACTGCTTGGGAGTGTAGAGTTGGGGAAATACACTAACCACGGATGAAGATCGGCTTCATCCAGAATGGCGGCGACTGCCTTGAGATCCGCAACACGACAAGAGTATGGGTCGACCATAACGAGTTTGTTAGCGACATCAGCTTTGGCCCAGATCAATATGTACGCATAGTTAGCCAATAACTTCCCGCATTCCCAGTTGCTGATCAGGTCGTAGGACGGCCAAGTCGACATTGTTCGTGCCTCGGACTGGGTCACTGTCTCCTGGAATTACTTCCACGACCACTGGAAGTCATCCCTAGTCGGCAACAGCGATGCTCTCCGAGATGTCGATAGCGGTCATTTGCACGTGACTTACCACCACAACTACTGGCGTAACGAGGGGACTCGTGGTCCGGCAGGTCGCTTCGGCCATCAACACGTCTACAACAACCTCTACGAAGATTTCCTATACCAGGCCATCCATTCGAGAAGTGACAATCAGGTGCTTGTTGAAGGCAACGTCTTCAAGGGTAACACCAGAGAAGCACTAAGTACCTACGGATTGGTCATACCGGAAGACAGTCCCAACACCAGTCCCGAAGGTGACTTTGAGATTGATGGCTTTGCCAATCTTGGCGCAAGTGCGTTTGCTGTTCGCCCTGTTCTAGCCAAGACAAGACTGACAAACGGACAGAGAACGACTTCGGCACGGCGGGCGTCAACATCACGCAAGTTGGCAACTTCACGAAAGCGGAGTACAAGTTCAAACTTACGCCTTTGCGTCATGTTGAAAGGGTTGTGAAAACGGGGGCGGGTCTCGGTAAGGTGGACAGCTGCTGATGTTGCTAAGAGCTGAAGGCATGATGTAAGAGTCGGTCAGAACGGGTGGAGGCAGGAGACGCGAGCCCTGATTGGCAATGGCTTGCAGAGCAAACATCAACACATCCACTTCAATGCGCGACCCTTGGTGCGACTGCGGATTAGCAGGGTGCACAGGCACCTGATGCGGAGATAGTACCAGCATCCTCCGTAAGAGGTGAGAGTAATGGGTAAACAAACAACGCCGATCACTTGTTCTGTTTCCGTTCTGCACCTCGCTCTTCTGAGGTATTGAAGGTGTATAGTACAAGAGATCGAACCACAAATAATGCAAAGACTTTCAATCTTGCCCATTCTCTACCCAGATCTCTATAGACCTTCATTTCGCAAACAGTATATACACCTCGGCGCCAATGACGCTCCTATACGGCCGTTGTCCTCGTGGCCCCAGACGACAAACCGTTCGCTTCAAACCATTGCAGACTCCATCTTCCCTGGACGGCAAGCCAAGGATACATAATGTCTCAGACTTTATTTGAGCGCAGAGAGTACAACAAGGTCACTTATTAACCAACTTGGATCCAGCTCGCTGTACGTTCCATTCCATCTGCCCAAGTGTGTTGTGTTCTCGTCAATCTCTTTATAGCTTCCAAAATCGTGTGTATAGTCAAAGTAGCTTTTTAGTCACCGCAGATAGCACCGTAAGCCACAGGACTCCATGCGTATGATAGACATGCGGCAAACGCTCCAAGCCCTGACAACGGCGTCGCTGGGAGTGATGCCGCCTTCGTTTGGGCCTGACTTGCCCGCCCGCAAAGGCATGCTCTCGGTTACTCTGGTCCGAAGAGCTTGAATGAGGGATCACCTGCGGCGATCGCTGCAACGGGGACCTCGCATTTTCCGCCATTCAAGGATGAGAGCCATCTGTGCTTGTTACGTCCAGAGATCGCTGTCGAGAGAAATCAAGCTCCTTGAGCCACTTCAGGTTGGCCGTACAGAGCCGATCAAGTACAAAGGCCTTGCATACTTGTCAACGAGGTGACGACGATAAGGGCTTCCACATGCGGTCTTGGCTGGATGCCCCGACACCCACTATTGAGTGATGGCTTGGGTCTTCTTGATATGTACGAGCCCCTCGACTGTAGGTCTATCCCTCCAATCACAGAGTGAAGCTAACAGTGTGCTAGATGTACTCGATTGAGAGGTGCCCTGCATCGATTCGTTCAAAGCAATCGATCATGGAGGGAGCGCCGCGAAAACAGAGAACACCAATTTCTGGCTCTCCAACGGCTGCTCTCTTCAGGCCGTATACCGCTACCAAACCGAAAGGAATGGAGACAGCAGCGGCGGCTGCTAACACGGCACACGCTCTTCTGCTACCTAGCCATACTTGTCGGCCGGAGCCAGGTCACGCAGTAGCCAAGCAACCGTGTGGTATATATACACCTTCTCTTGCTGCATCCAATTCCGGCGGCCGTCATCCAATTCGCGGCTCTGCGCGGCACTTTGCCGACAACCGAATCCGGGTCGACTCAAGCAAGGCTGTGGAGAATTCCGTCAACCTCGTCCGTCCGTTTACCAGCTTTGTGAGGACTACCGCAAGATATCAAAGCTCACCTTCGCTGGTCTTCCAGTAGTCGTGGGAACACTCGTCGGGCGGGAACAGAAGGTATGCTGTTGGATTAGAACAAGGGAGTTATCAAGATGAGTCGGGTCAGCCGACTGCATGAGCTGGTGGTCTCTCTGGTAAAGTGTCCTGGAGGCTCGACGAGATGAAGAGGTAGGGAGGATCACATACTACTGCCAGAGAACACCTCTCGCGGGCAGTAACTTCCTCCTTGAACGGAGAGGACTGAGTCATTTGGAATGTTGGAGGATGCTGGAGTCAAGCATATTGGAGGTTGAACGTGTTAATAGTTGAACGTCTTGTTCATAAATCAACCTGTTGTTCATAGATGAACGTGTTATATCGCTTGGTAAGGCCACAAAAAGTTCTAGAGAACAATAGGGTTTAGTCGTAGGCCCCGCCCTGCTTCGGTAATGTCTAGCTGTAGGACAGACGTGTTGGTGGAGGTATTCTGGCACGTTCTTGGGGTCCTTGCAGGCGGAGGCATCCCATCTTGTTCAGGGAACAGGGCAAACCCGTGTGGGAAGGGATGCGTCCGGATGCTCGGCTCCTTCGCCACAGGAGGATTGAGAGTCGGACCACACCCGTACTGAAGAAAAGGACAAATCCAGGCAACAATTTCGTCCAGATTGTGGGCTTGAAGGCGTTTAAGTCCAGATGAACAACGAGGGAACCGAGCCATTCGAGGCATCTTGAACGAGAGGAGTTTTCTCACACCGTTGAATATGATCTACTTTTACAAGTATCAGTTCTAGAATTGGCATTTGGGAGCCATGTTGATGAAGTACCATCAAAATGTATGACGGTTTCTGATGAAACCCTCTCCAAGGTCACCCCGAGTACATCCGTGCCGAACACACCCCTAATCGTAGCGGGCCAGCCTTCTCAGATTCAAATCAAGCGCTGAACAAGCATGGAGCACTACCACATCCGGCTTTGCCCTGACGTCGCAATGGCCTCGAAGTAGTCCCGGAACCAGATCCGATTGGCGATCCCTGGTCTAAACGGCGCGATCGTATCCGTGCAGCAATCGCGGACCCTGATCCTTCAACGTCACCAACGGCGCAACAATCGTACCACAACTTGTAAGCAGCGAGGCACAGCAAGCTGCGGATATATCATGGCTCCTCCGACATTGTACCCCCGACATCGACCCTGAGTCCGCAAACGCTTCCTCCAACACGACCTCGACACCCACCGTCCTCAACTCCATCAACCACAATGGCCCTCTTCCGCTCCAAACCCACCTCCTCGCATCCCTCCTCGACCGCCGTCCCATCACCCCTCGTCATGACCTCGCTGGCAATCCGCTCCCTGATCCTCTCCCTGACCCTCTCCATCCTCGTCTTCACCCTCGACAACATAACCTACTCCACCTCCTCCCCGAGCCCGTCCCCCCTCCGCCCAGGCCTCCCCACCTCCTCGCCAACCCTCTCCCTCCTGCCCCCCGGCCTGCGTACCGGCGGAATCTGGGCCCTCTTCGCGACCGGCATCGGAGGGACGATCGACTCGCTGCTCCTCACTGGACTAGCCATCTGGATCCAAGTTCGGGGCGAAAAGGGCAAGAGAAACGGCTGGGTGTGGGGCACGGTAGGCTTCATCTGCCTCGTCAGCGTGGTTCGCAGCGTCGTCGCCGTAGCCTTTGGTTTTTGGGATTATAACTCGGGAAGGGACTTTCGGATTGAGGACGTGGGCGCGGATGGGGTGTTGAGCTCGGGGGTGGGGGGAGTCAGTTTGCAGAAGTGGAATGCTCAGGTTGCGGGGTACTTGGTGGATGGAAGCAAGCAGGCGAGGTTGGGGAGGGAGATGAGCGCGGCGAGGTGGTTGGCGGTTGTGGTGGTGGTGTTGTATGTGGTGGAGAGTGGGTTGGCGGCGGGGACGTGGTTGAGGGAGAGGAAGGAGGGGAGGACGGTGGGGACCGCGAGTGAGGGGTTGACTGAGAAGTCTTGAGAAGGAAGAAGTACCACTCGATGAAGGAATGAAGTGGTCACAAGCGTTGGACCGACCTTCAGATTCTGGAGATGACTTGCGACCCACCGAGCATTCGCACACGTTGGCTACATCATCAAATTCGGCAATCACAGTTATCCAGCCCGTGGTTGGCCGCGACCTTTACGAATTGTAGAGGAACGGGAAAATAGATCCTATTTGAATCTGGACGATAGCGAGAGAAGTCAGGGTTGGGAACAACATCGCTAGCGAATCCTCGCAGCGTCTTCTGTTCAGCTCAGGAGACGTATCACAGGGGCTTACAGATATCATTATACCACAGTGCTGAGTCACTTCGGACAAGACCTATCTCACGTCGGTCACCTGGATCCCGGGAATCATACCATTACAGCTGAACCAGAGTTAAGCACCAGAACATAAGGATTCGAGGACTGCCTATAGTGTGGTACAGCTATGTGCGCTTTCAAAGCGTGCACAAGGACTTACATAGAAAAATTTCCTTGTCTTGCCGACAGGAGTTTGAGAAATCACAGGACCTGACCTATCTCGTTGTCTATCCGATACTGCTTCTTCTTGATCCACGTGACCTTAGAAACTCCTGTAGCGGTTCTGTCCCTCGCAACAAAGCAGTGAGAATGTGAAGAGCCGCAACAGAAATTCGTAGTATAACTGACAAAGTTGCCTAATCACAAGGGTGCGTGGATGTACACAGATCAGACGCATCTGGTTATGGCAATAGTCTTTCCCGCTTCTCAGAGGATAGACGCTACGGATCCTCGCACAAAACTCATGTCAGCCAGCGAATATAGAATCCATCAATCGCACAAGATGCCTTGTCTAAACCCCCTTTCTTTTGAGGCAGCATCTCTTCAGGAGCAATTCCGCGTTTGGCAAGTTCAGTGATTCAATTAACGTTATCAAACCATCCAATGGAATCCGTTCGTTGTATGTGTTTCGGCTAAGTCCTTCACAGGCTAAGCGCTCAGCCCAGACTGCGCCTCTGCCCTCAGCTCAACGACAGGCCATCAATATAGGGCCAATGCGGGTTCCAATGCTATATATGAGGTCGAAGGCTGGTCACTACGACGCCGGCCAAGGCCTACTGGAGACTATGTCGCATTTGTTTATCGTTGATTGAAACGAAAAACTCGGCATGATTGGGAGAAATAGGCAAGAGCAAATCCCATCGCAGACTATCCCGCCAAAATGGACGTTGCTCTCATTTGATCTCCCTTTCCGACCACATCCATATACATACAGGCCTTTAGGGCCGGGTGAGATCAGGCTCCTGCGTCTACTCCCACCACGAGGCAAAGTAAAAGACAGCATCAAGCCTGAGCTCCGCTGCGAGCTCCTCCACGTCTCCGGCGACAACCCTGGCAAATACGAAGCCCTCTCCTACGTCTGGGGCAACCCCATCCGCACCCACGAAATTATCATCCAAACCTCCCCCTTCAAAAGGCACTACCTAGAAATCACTCCCAACCTCTACGCCGCCCTCCGCCGCTTGCAGTACAAGGACAAACCTCGACTCCTCTGGATCGACCAGCTATGCATCGACCAGGAGAGCAACTCCCGCGAAAAGGCGGATCAAATCCTCCGCATGCGGAGTATTTACGAACGCGCTACCCGCACGGTCGTCTGGCTGGGCGAGAAAGAGGATGATACCGACCTGTTGCGGATCATGTATGCGAAGCTGTCGGTGCTCCCCGCCGATATCGCGCATCCCTGGCGCGTGCGCATGCTGGATCAGCGCGCGCTGGGGCAGATGATCGGGACGGCGCGCGGGTTCCGCGACGATGAGATGGCGGCGCATCGCAGGGATCTGATCCTGAGATTCCTGGAGCTGCCGTGGTTTCGAAGGGCGTGGGTGTATCAGGAGGCTGTTGTGGCGGCGGAGGTCACCATGGTGTGGGGCGATTTGGTCTTGCCGTTTGACTTCGTGACTGGTCTGGTTGTTTCGATCTTCAGTATTGCGAAGTGGCAGGAGCATCGGGGGCTGTATAGGGCGCTGAAAGAGGCGAGGGGTTTCGCGCCGCTGAGTGCCATCTTTTACGACCGGGCGTCGTTGAAGGACCGGAAGCTTGACTTTCTCAACACCTTGTGGCATGCAAGAAGGCACTTGGAGGCCTCCGATCATCGTGACTTGGTGTATGCGTTTCGTGAGTTCTACAACAGCGAGGATACCGCAAGTGCGCAGATCATACCCAACTACACCGTCAACGTAGGAGAGGAGGGCTACAAGGAGGCTGTGGAAGATGCATACATTGACCTGGCGCGGACCGTGAGCAGCGCTTCAAGATCCCTGGATATCTTGCAATTCGTCGTGCCAACGCTGCCTTCGACATACGATCTGCCATCCTGGGTTCCCAATTGGGCTAACAGAACATTCACCTGCGGGTCGCCATTCCTCACCCCTGGGCTGCCATACAAATTCAGTGCATGTGACCACAAGCCGCATGTGCCAATTCAGTCCGAAGAGCGAGAATTTCATGTCAGGGGCCACATCATTGGCAATGTAAGCTCCATCTTCAAGCACGACTTCGATCATGCCTACTTCAGTTCAAGTTTGAAGAAGGTGTTTCAGCTACAGCGGCTGCAGGAAGCGCTGCAGAAACGTCTGGACGCAGCAATACAGGACGGTATTCTGCAAGAGCCGCCGGATTGGGCAGCAACCGATAGCAGGGGTACGATCTTGCGTACGATCCTCACAGATGGTTCGTTCACCCTCGAGACTGAGATAAGTCACCCGATGGAAGAACTTCTAGAGGAGTATGACAAAGAGGTATTACTCGACAGCGATTCGGACAACAAGTTAAGACAGTATCTGAGACAAACGGGTGAAATTGCAAGTGGGAAGAGGTTGTTCCTGACGGATCGCTTTGACCTAGGGTTGGGTTTCTCGACCTTGCAGAAGACCGACATTGTGTGCATTCTCTATGGGAGCAAGGCCCCCTGCGTCTTGCGAAAATCACGCAAACATGACACTTGTACGTTCATAGGGCATTGCTACCTCCATGGATGGAAAGACGGTGGAGCAAACCCGAAGGCCCTGGAACTGTGGAATAAGCGGCCGGAGATGTTCGTTCTGGTGTAATGGAGAGTAGCTACCGTATACGCAAAGCATACAAAGGCGTATATACTGAAATTGTCGCCGATATATCCCTCAAAAGCATTTTCTATGCACTATCGATGGACCGGCTTCGTCGTATTCCTGGCGAGATATCCACATTTGCTGAAAAGTACTGAGGGAAGCAAGGATCGAGCCACCAAGCCAAGTCGAATACTTCCTCTCGGGAGGGGCGATGATCTTCACTTTCACACTCGACGGTGCAAGCGCCGTGATCTCCTTCTGCATCCTATCCGCTATTCCGGGAAACATACTTGACCCGCCCGTCTGTCACAAAGGTCAGCCGTTTTCACTTCCATTTCCCGCCCTTGCTTGTACTACTCACAAGAACAATGTTCCCATAGAGGTCTTTTCTCATGTCGACATCGGTGTGCATGATCGAGTTGAACGTCATTACGTGTATACCCGCTGTTTCCAGGCCGAGAAAGTAAGGTTGAAACATGGCTTCCGAGCATCTAAACCGTTCGTTGCCAATAGTAATGACCTGACCATCTGGTAGTTCATAAGACTTTTCGAGTTGGGACGATTGAGCTGCCGTCTGAATTTCCTGTTCAAAGTCCAACGCCGTGTAGCACAGCTTTCGTTTGATGTCGTCGACAATCTCGCGCTCCGCAGTTGTCGTAAACGGGTAACCTCTTTCACTCAGGATTTTGACCAAGTAGTCCGTTAAGTCTCGTCCTGCAAGCTCCATGCGCCTGACCGAATGCGGCAAAGTAAAGCCTTCGTAAATAGGAACCGCATGGGTTACGCCTCCACCAGAGTCAACCACGATGCCGGTAGTGCGCCCGCTGGCATACAGGGCGAGTACTGCGTTGACAGAGACATAGAACGCCGGGGCGTTGAACGTTTCGAAGATAATCTGGGTCATTCTTTCTCTACAATGGGCAAAAGAGGCGGTCAGATTACGCTCGAGAGCTGAGCTGGAGTAAACTCACTTGTTGCTTTTGGGATTTTGCGGGCCTTCGGTCAGTAAGATGGGATGCTCTTCCGGTGCTACTCTCAACTCGTTGTAAAATGTGTGGTGCCATATCCTCTCCATGTCTTCCCAGTTGGTCACGATACCATGTTCGATGGGATACCTGAGGGTCAGTATCCCACGTTTCGACTGCGCTTCGTCGCCGACGTATGAGTCTTTCTGGCCCAAGCCGATCATTATGCTGTACATTGTACTGTTAGCTGATGTGCATGGTACAAACAGGGACATAGCTGGGAGTACCCATGATGCCTTGGCCTCCCAACGATCGATGCTTGGAGCATGTTAGTATCAGTAACTCATACTGATCAACCAGGACCTACGAAAGACGGCCCTCGGTGCATCATCCCCGGCAAAGCCAGCTTTCGTCATGTCCGACCTTGAACAAGTTAACCCTTCACGCTCATCACAACCACGGAATGGATTGGCTCACCCGCAGTCCACGACCAATGCTGCGACTTCATCCTCAAACGCTGAACTCCCCTGCGTCTCCGGTTCATTGTACTGGATAGGTGGTATTGGATTCGCAGCTTAACCCCATCGTCAGACAGGTTTCAATTACGAATCTACTCATACACTTATCGAGTGCAGAGCAATGGCCACCTTACCACTATTCTGCAAGTCATAGTAATCATGCATAATCGAGACATTCCTGGCCCCTGCTTTGACTGGCGTTGACGTTTGTTTCGAAGCTCGCTGCGGGAGGAGCTGCGAGAGACCCCTTGCGCTATGTTGCTGATTCAGACGGTACGCCTCGTCGACGTCCCGTGAGCGTAGCGTTGCCTGTGAAGAGTCACTTGCCGCTGTTGATACTGTCGAAATTGATGATATCGACGCATAAGTTGAAGCGCTCCTGAGGGAGGCAGAGTCATTTAGGGTTGAAAATGCAGGCTGCCGTGTCGCTCGAAGTGTCTCTGCCGAGTCGTTGGAGACTCCGAACGGTTGACGGGACTCCGAGGCTTGGGAGTCTCTCTGGGCATGGTGCCTTCGCCGAGAGAAGACATTCCACATCACGGCACATTGGAGTAAGATGAATGATAGTTGAAATAGGAACTACGGAATTGAACACTTGTCACACAAGGTGAACAACCCGCAATGGCAGGGTCCGCAAATATATAGCGTCGCTTCATCCTGAGTCTCGGCGTCTAGAGCCTCCTTACAAGGCTTGGTTCAGCTGGAACTTTCAGCCTCATGCACAACGGAACACATTCTACCCCGCTGCCAAGCCAGGTCTCGTCTCTCGAAACAAGCATATGGAGAGGCATTTTATATGGTGACTGGCGAGTCATGGCGACGAATAAAAGCTCCGGTTTTGCGCGATTGCTTTTTGGATTGTGTTGCGGAAGAGTTGTGTTGTCCAGATAAGGTGTTGCACGCGCCGTAGCTGCCCCGACCAATTACAGGATATCGTATAAGATCGGAGGGAGCTCCGCCCCCTGGCAATGGTTGCAAAACACACCTTCTGGCTCGGTAATAGCTACTCTAGTCCGCAAGAGTAAGCTGTAGGATACCTGATATCGGGAATCGATTAACAATGTTGTTGATCTCGTAATACCCATAATCCTGACTATGCCTCATATCTGGGTACCCCTTCTACTGTTACATATTCCATAACTCAAAGCCTGACCGTGGCCAAAGCAATCATCACACAACCCTCCCCCTGCTCACACTCCTCTCCAACCTCAACCTCGCATCCTCCTCCTCCGCCTTCCCCCCCTGCTCCCCCGGCAACAACACCGCCTTATCAATCGCAACCGGCAACCCCCTATGCCTCCCCCTCAACATAACCGCACAAAGCACCAATTTGCTCCCCGTCCGCCACGCCCCGGAGAAGCTATACATCTCATTCGGCAACCCCACGCTGATACCCACACAGCCATAGGCGGAGACTACCTCGAAGATGATGTTGAAGACGGAGAAGGTGAGGGGGTCGGCCTCGTAGTGGGGGGTTTCGATCCAGGTGATGATGAAGATGGAGAGGACGAGGAAGTAGAGGTCGTGGGAGAGTTGGGCGCGGAGTTGTTGGCGGACAAAGTAGCTTGTGGAGTTGTCTTGGCCACTTCCGGAGGGTGCGTTGGGCACGGTGGGTGTGGGTGTGAGACCGATGATGGCGCCGTGATTTGTGACTGTTCGCTTGATGGCGCCGAAGACGTTGCCGACTGTTGTGGCGGTCTTTGGGGTGACTGGTTCGGCAGCGAAACCCGGGTCGTCGGAGTAGATGCCGAGGGAGCGCTCTTCGTAGACATTTGTGTTGCGCAGGGTGATGACGACGGGATAGACGGAGATGTACATCATGACTACGTAGAGGACTTGCAGGGCGATGCGGATGGAAGGGATGGGGACGACGTAGAAGCCTCCAGAGCGGACGGCTAGGGCTTGGAACAGGCCGTCGAGCACCTCAATTCCGCCGGGAAGGGAGGTGATGGCCTTGTTGCCAATGTTGAGGATCTCGAACATGACCCAATCGACACCGTTGAGCATGACTAGCGTGAAGAGAAGCCACCAAGTATGTTTGGATGGGAAGAGGTTCGTGTAGCAGCGGCGCGGGTGGTCAAGAAGAAACTTCAGGGTGTTGCGGTGAACGGCCCAGTGCTCGTCAGGGTCCGGACAAAGCTTGAAAAGAACCCAGATGATGAGACGAAGGAAGATGGGATAAGCGGTGTTCCCAGCGAGTATCAGAAGGCCCATAGTGATTAGCATGTAGACGGCGGTTTGGAACACTACCATGTTTGCATCCAGCAGACTCATACCCGAGTTGTTGAAGGCAGATACTGCGTTGAAGGCGCCAACCCACCAGGGGTTCAGTCCATTGTTACGAGCCGCTTGCGGCCGATTGACGGCAACCCATGCGCCGAGAGCGAGGCAACCGAGAAGTTGCCAGAGGATGAAGTAGGCTGGGACTAGCCAGGCAAGCAGCCGAACCGCTCGGTACTCGACGCCTCCCAACTTCTCACGCTCCTCCTCAGTGAGACCGTGGAATTGAGAATTGCGGGCGATGGAGCCAGAAGAGGGAAAGTATTCGTCTGTCGTCCGGCCAGTGTTTGTTCTATGAAATGCGCCGCTGTAAGCACTATACATACTCGCCGTACGAGGCATTGCCGCCGTTGTAGGAGTCAGCGGATGCAGGCCAGCGTTGGGCCGGGCTCCAACGCCTGTGAGGGAAAGAATGCGTCGATGCTGGCGTTGAGGCGCATAAATTCCGCCTGGAGTGTTTTGGTTGTCGAATTTGGTATCTTCACGGAATGTAATGCCCCCTTCTATACGCAAAGGCGCAGGTGCTGGCGCTCTTCTACTACCATCTCTCTCAACAGACTCGGAGACTCGACCCGGGTTATCCTCAAAGAGGATCGTCCTCTGGGGTTCGTCGTCTTGCTCCGAGTTTGACTTGTTGAGGCTAGGCGTATCCTGTCCACCGCCCTTCTCCCCCTCATCTTGGTCCTTTGCAGTCGCATTGTCTGCAACTGTTGTTTCTGATGGATCCGCTGCAACCAGGTCTTGATCTGCATAGCCATTCATCTCTCCCGGTTTCAAAGGCGTTTCCGATGTCCTGGTGATTGATCTTCCTCGAACGCCAAGAGATGATATCGACAGCCGTCGTTTCGACTTGCCTTTCTCGCTCTTTTTGCTTTGTTGCTCTATTACATCCCGAAATTTGGTTTCAAAGGCTTTCCGGCGGACATGAACGACAAAGGCAGAGACGAAGATGGCCGAACCCAGCATGATCAAGAGGAAGAGGAGAAACTGTTGGAACGTGTTGAGAGAAGACAAGTTGACGGTATTCAAGCCTCTGTTCTCCCCGTCAGTACCTGATCGTTCCCGTACACCTGAGTGTCCGGGACTTACGCCAAAGTCATCGCGCTGATGACCAGGTACAGCGAGTCGGTAAAGGAAACACTCCGGAATGGTGTGGCGGAACCCCAAAAGATCAGCGCCGACAGCAAGCATGTGCCAATGAAATAGGCGTAGTGCAGGGTGATGAAGTTTGCCGGAGGCAGATGTCGTCCTATCCTTCTCGCCAGACGTGGTATAGGACCCTTAGAAGGGAGGATTCGGAAAGGTCTGATGGCCATCTCGATATGCAATGATTCCTGGCCAGAAGTAACACAACATAAACGCGGTAGGTCGGCAATGATTATATGATGATCTTCAGTCGCACATGTTAATGGCGGTCGTAGTAGCACGAGCGCGCCGTTGGTCGTCGTTGGTGGTCACAAAGTGAAGCCATAGCCATCGTTCATCTCGTGCAAGCGGACGGTACGGTTGTTGAAAAGCTAGGACGAAAGATGCGATAGTGATAGGTACTTCTACGGATGGGTGAATCGATGATGATGTTTATACTCAGGGTCCCACAGAAGAGAGATGGAAGGTTGGATGCGCTGTCAGCCCCTGAGTAAGCCATGCTCTTTCAGCCCTGTGGACGTGCGTGAGCTTGTGACGTCAAGGGATAGCACATGGAGCACGCGTAGATGTAACATGGTAGAAAACACCGCAACATGCGAAAATCAGTCATTCTCAGATATCACCACATCTTGATATCGATCTGCCTTGCCAAGCGACCGCTACGGGCATGTTTCATGTGCCAAGTTTAAGGGGTCCTTCTTGGATTGTGGCTTAGCACTTCTGACGTCGGCGCCTAAACAAAGTGCCACCAACACTTCCAACATCCCACTTCCAGCTTTCATTGAACAATTAACGTCCCTACTTTTCTACGATACCCCTCTTCTGCCACTGAGCAATACAACACGACGCAGGCGTGCCACTCTACATTCACATATAAAGCGGTTCTCCATTGACCGACTCAAAGACCTTCAACAAGTACAACCCCTCCACCCCACCATCAGCACGCCGTATACGCAATGGCCGGCCACAACGATCCCCGTCTCCTATACTCAATCCCTGGCATCAAAGCCTACCACATCCAACAAGGCGAAGAGTCGTCTCTCACGCCCTCCGGACCCCAGACCCTCTCCTTGTTGATGGTCCCTACCTCATCCCCCTTCGCCGACCTCTCTTCGACCCAAGGCCAGAATGCGGCACCAGAGGAAGACTTCTACCTTCACCTGCATCTACCACCAGAGCTGGACCTACCAATGCCAGCAACAACACAAATCTACCACCAACCACCCCGAAGTTACCTAATCCCTAGGTGGGACATGGGACCGGAAAGCGGAGCCTTTACGCGCATCGAGTTCCCTCCTCTAGGCAAAGGACCCAATGCCGTCACTCAAGAGGATGTCGATACGTTCGAGACCATACTTGCACAGTGCACAGCGTTTCTTGAGCGTGCTCAGCCTCCGCGACCTGAGAAGGGCGAGAAGGGGGACTATAAGGCCTACAACCCGCAAAACTACGCGCCAGGAGAAGGCTATGGCGGAGGCAAGATGAGCCATGGGCAGTTAGTTCTGGTCGACGAGGATAATGGAAGTGTTGTTGGACAACTAGCGGACGGTGCGCAGGTAGTTGAGGATCCCCGGTTGAAGCATGGCTCGAAGAGTAAGCAGTTGCGAACCCCTGCGATCCCCGATGACATGCACTAACACCTCTTTAGATCCCGTCGAAATCCAAATCTCTCCCTCAGGCGACCGCATCGACGTCCGCCCCATCGACGAAGACTACCTCCGCATGGCCAACCACCCCGCCTACCGCGACTCCTCCATGGTCCAGAACGCCGCAGCGGCCTCCCGCCTCATCGTCACCACCTCCGGCTACCTGGGTAACATCCTCACTAGCGGAGCGGAAAACTTCACCAAGAAAGTCCAACCCGCTCAGAAGCCACTGCAATTCGCACCTACCACGCATGAGCGTGTTCGGAAGATCAACAATTTCACCGCTGGCGCCGCGGGTTTGTCCGCCAAGACTGTCGGTCAAGCTACAAAATACGCGCAGAACTTTGGTGCCACTCTCGCGAAGAGGGGAGAGCGTAAAGGTAAGGATGCGAAGCTGGAACGCGAAGGCTACAGACCTGGCTTCCTGAACAAGAGCATGATGGCCTTCAGTACGATTGCGGATGGCATCGCATACAGTGGGAAGACATTGTTGACGCAGGGAGGTGCAGCAGCGACAACGATGGTGGGACATAGGTACGGCGAGGATGCTAGGAAGATTGCCGCTGACCTTGCGGGTGGGGTGAAGAACGTGGGATTGGTGTATATCGACGTTACGGGTGTCAGTCGAAGAGCCGTTATCAAGAGCGTCGCTAAAGGTATGGTGGTCGGCAAGGTTGCCGGCGGAGGAGAGGTTGTGGTAGGAGGCGGGGACGGAGGTGTTATTCCCGACAAGGACCTGCAGAACGCTGGCCTCAAGCCTGGTCAGAGTAGCGTGTCGAACGACCATTATGGATCAGGCGGGTATGGTTCAGGTCCTGGCCAGGTTGGGTTTGGGAACGCTGCGCCGGGTGGAGCTGATGGTGTTGGAGAGCCGTTGGGCGGTCAGGGGCTTCAAGGGCAGCACTATAGCACGAAGAGGTCAGAGGGTTGACTGTCATGGAAGATTGCCGAAAGTGTTGTGTTTACATTTGCTTCCCGTGGGCACCGGCTGATGAGGAATATGGCATGGCTTGGAGCGGTAAGGTAGTGAGGAAAAGGTTCTCTCAGCGGGTATCACGTGATTATGTCATGCCCATAACGTTTCTCCTACAATGGGGCCAAGAAATCCCAGAATTCAAACAGAGCATTCAAAAGGTAGTCAACATAGAAGTGTTACAATCTGCCTATCACGTGTATCAGATGCCAAAAAGCAAGACTGAGATTTTGGTAACCATAAATTCGAAGAACTAACGCCGAACGCCTCCCTAACGCCTATCCAATATCAGTCCGAACACTACCTCCCCACCTTATCCTTACCCTCACATGTCCCTCTCCCATCCTTCCCGTGACGCACACAATCCGCCCACAAACATAGAAACATCAAACCAACTACACCCGTCAGCACCCACCTCCTCTTTGTTATCACTAGCGGAACAAGAGAGGGTCACTCACCATCCTCCAACTCCTCAGGATCCAACAACCACCCGATCCAACACCTCAACCTCTCCCCCTCCCACATCGGCACCCCAATTAACTTCATCCAATTCGGGCTCCCTTCCCCTCCCGCATCGTCTGTGGGTTTCTTGGGTGTGCCTTGTTCAATTTCCTCCACTCTCCGCTTTACCTTGCCACTTTGCTCCACATCCCCTTTTGTGTCTAAGTCGATGTTGGTGTTGGGTTTGGGCGTGTGGCCCCAGATGACATTCATCTCGAATGTCCTCCCCCTCGCTAACTTCTCTGCTAGCTCATGTTGGATACTGGCGGGGTTGGCGCTCAAGTGTCCGTCAAGGATAGGGTCTCCGCTGTGAGCGGCTTGGAGGGTGGGGGAGATGTGCGTTATGCTGTATTGCGCTTCCACTGGGCTCCCGAGGGAGGGAGGAAAGGCGGATGGGACGCAGCGGGATGATGAGCGGGAGGAAGAGGTTGAGGAGGTGGAAGATGGAGTAAGGACGAAGAAGGATTGGTGGAGGGAGATCAGTGAGGTGAGGAGGTTGAGGAGGAGGGTGTGTGCGGCAGAGAGCGTCGGAAGGGCTGGAGGAGGAGCTACTCTGAAGATAGCTCCGCCTTGACAAACAGCACCGGATTCCACCTGACGACCATCGGACGCCGAGGACGCTCTGGACGAGAGAACCATCTCTGGCGCCTCCCTCACATCTGGATCCGTCCAGTCGACCTCCGGCTCAGCTTCAAAGTCCCAATCCTCCGTCCTCCCTCTCCCAGCAGTCACCCCCCTCCACGCATGCCTCCCTCCCTCTATCCCCCTCCCCATCTCCACTACCCCTTCCACCATAGCAGCCTTCCCAACAACTTCCCAAACCAACTCACTAACATCCACATTCACAACCACCCACTCCCTCACCTTCCCCTCCTCCCCTACTATACTCTTCCTCTCGTCAGGCACAATGCCAGCAGCAAGCATCCCCACACAGATCTCGAGAACGAACCTCTTCCTTCCTGCAACAAGGCGCTCGTCAATGCGAACAGAGGAAGTAGAGCCAAAGGGCAGGTTCACGAACGTGCAAGCGCCGATTTGGAGCGTCTTGGCGTTGGTGGAGATGCATATGTTCTCCTCCTCCCTCCTACCTTTACTTCTACCTACTGGCGACTGCGAAGAAGAGGAAGAGCCAGAGCCAGAGCCAGAGCCAGAAGAAGAACGGGGCGAGCGGGAAACACACCTCACCGGATGTCCGGCGATGTTAGCATCAGCGGTGACGACATGCGCGAACAGCTCGGGGACGTCAAGCGCCATGCCTTGGGTGAAAGCAGCTACTTCACCCTCCGAAGCCAGGGGGATGGAGTGAGTGGACCAGTTCGCGAGGGCGGCTTGGAAGGGTGGGGATCTGAGGAATCGGGAGGATAGGTTGTCGAGGTGGGATGGTGTGAGGGTTCGTGGGGAGATTGAGCGGGGGGGCTCGGAGGGTGGTGCAAGGACTTCTGCGGTTGAGGAAGATTTGGACTGAGGAGGTATTGTGGATCCTCGGATGTCGAGTTCTAGCCCGGAGTGGATGGTCTCGAGGGAGTGGTTGTTGGCTGACAGTCCGGGTAAGCGCATGTGCTTCCCCTTTCCACCCCTATCCGCAAAGTCAGCCGGTTCGAAAGGACTGGCATCATTAGTTTGTTGCGAAGGGTTCACTTTCCTCCCGAGATTGGAGTATCTGTCCACTTTGCGTAGTGGCCTTGCTGGCGTGCATGATCCTGCACTGGAAGGCTCATCTTTGACCTCTAGTTCGTCAACCTCTTCGTTCACCTCGATGATGCAGTTTGGAGGATACGTACCCAGTTGAGAAGCGTTGGCTACCTGGTAACCATTTGACACTGACGCTGAGGCTGCTGCGGCAGCTCTGTGGGTTTGACGGGGATCATTGAGGGTGAGACTTAAGGTTGACATGGACGTACCGCGATATTGGGAGGCTCGTGAGGCCTTGAAGCGAGCGTTGTAGGGCATGTTTTCTGTGCTTGAAAGATTCTGACTGCTGGAGTTGTTGTTCGTTTTCGTAGGTGCTGTTGAAAGGTTTGGTACAGTTGAGATAGATGACGATGCGGTTTGTGATAAGGTTTGCGTACCTGAAGGTCAATGGAAAGAAAATGAATGATGAAATGACGGCAGCTCTTACATATGTCCGCCTGGTGCGATGTCTCGAGACATGGGAAGAGGAAGCGAACAGTGTCTTACAACGGTATTCTTTGTCCTCAAAGCCACAACACAGCAGCACCTCAAACCCGCAACACATCAAGAAGCATACCACTATGGTCTTGACATCGGCGCGACAGACAGTCAATAGGAAAGTAACTCATGAAAGGCGAGAAGCTAAACACAGGAGGGCATGAGAATGCTGCAAATGCTGTGCATTTGGCGCATCTATCTTCATTTGTGATAACTGAGACGTCCGCTGGAAACTACGTCCATGTTCACAACGACGACTTTGTGTTGGACGCAACACCTACGAATAGAATTCCATATGCTTCATAACCCGTCAACTTGACATTGCTAGCCGTGGAACAGGCCGCACTACAAAAAAGTGCATCAAACAATGTTGAGATGTTACTAGAAATTGGAAAGCAGAAACTCAACCGCACCCTGTACACTACCGCCAGACCTTCGCAGAGCCTGCACGTTACGGTCAAAGTCGAAGAAGCCCATGTCGTTCAACTGCCGTAGCTGATCGGCATAACGCTCCTCCGGTGGTCTGCTGTCCGCGGGGGCCTGACTTGTTGCCGCTGACGGTGAGAATGCGCCAAAGGGGTTGAAGCCACCTGCGCCTGCGCCTGCACCTGCGCCTCCATCACCACCGCCCATGGCTTGCATTGCTGCCTGAAGTGCCGCAGGGTTTTGTAAAAGCCGCGCAAATGGATCGTTTGTGTTCTGTCCTCCTCCCATGGCACCGAATATGTTTGCAAAGGGGTTCGCGTCCTGTCCTGCCGGGGTTGATTGTGCAGGTGTGCCCTGACCTGCCGATGCCGTATGTGGAGGCGATCCAGCTGGTGTTGCTCCTTGCCCGGGATTCCCAAATAATGCTGCGAACGGGTTCGCCCCTGCACCTCCAGGTGCTCCTGCGCCTCCGAACAAGTTGCCGAATGGGTTTGGCGGGGTTTGTTGCGCACCAGCATTATCCCCTTGGTTTTGTGTTGCCGCATCTCCTCCAGTAGCCTGACCTTCCCCTGTTTGAGGTGTTGTGTCCGTCACTCCAGGCGCAGGGAACGATCCACCGCCTCCCCCTCTTGCTTGTTCCATTGCCCTTTGCATCCGTAACTGTGCCCGTATTATTGTTGGATCCATCATCGTCCGCAGGAGTTCTGGGTCTCGAAACATCTCTCTCATCATCGGGTTGTCGCGAACCATGGGGTTGTTCTGCATCATCTGCAGGAATGCCGGGCTCTGCATAGCTGCGCGCATGTTTTGCTGGAAACCAGGATCATCCATCATCCGTAGCATGGCATCGGCGTTTGGTGGTGCGCCCAACTGTTACTGTCAGCCAAGATCCGTCTCTCGTTGACCACAAAGTGCCTACTCCGCCATCCGGCCCAAACATGCCCATGCCTGGCATCTGTGGTCCAAATCCAGCAAATCTAGCACCTGTGAGTCCAGCCAGAGGATCATGTCCTGTACCCGTCGCTAGGTTTGTGGGGATGCCGGCTGCTGCGGGAGGCGCACCGCTGGATGCGGGGGTCGAGGTCGACGACCCTTGGTTTGCCGGCGCTTGTCGCTGATTGCTTGCTGCACTCTTGACCAAATGTACCGTATTGCCATCCTTGATCTTACAGCTCTCAAGGGTGTCCGGATCTTTCAGCACGCGACCGGAGTAGATGAGTCGCTGCCGGTCTGCCGGCGTGTCGGCGTACTCTGAAGTCGACAGCTTCTGCTTCAGATCCAGCACCGTCATGGTAGACGGGACGGTCAGGTTGTATTTGCCCTCATTCGAGCTCTTGACTATGAAACTGATCTGAGACTCTGCGGCGGGGGCCTCGTCGGCCATGGTTGGTGTTGCTGTGAGGAAGCTTGAGGATGCGCTGAAGGATGTGGCGTTCGACTTTCAGAAGCGGTTTTGGCAGACTCGAACTGAGGACGTGGTATAGGTATGTGAGGTCTGCGGAAGGCGTGGGTTGTTGTCTGCAACAGAAGATTTGGAAGCGACTAGACTTCCATGGCGGATGGCCTGCGCCGATGACGCGCGCCTGCCACTCCCACTTTGGACCCTGCCGGAGCCTCATTTGTCCGGTATCCGGAGCAGTGTCACATGGATGGAGTGGATGTTTAACATGTGTAGACCTCACTATCAACTATCAATGACCCGGAAGCCTCAAGTTCCCAGCGAGCTTGTCACCTCGTCTGCTGAGATGTGTGTCCTGGTCATCTCTTCCAACGCCATACTGAAACATGGTCACTAGCAAAGATAGCAAAGACGGCTCAGCGGAGAGGCGCAATACCCCTTTCAAGAGCGATGGACGGCTACATGTAGGTGGTGTCCAAGCATGACCCGCAACTGGCTAGTACAAAGTCCGCTCTAGGAACCCTTCAGAGATTTCAACGAAGCCCACGCTTGTACAATCGAGGCAATCGAAGAGATGAGACCGAAAACAACTGTGAGCACAAGTACCGTCGCAGCTACCCAAAAAGTGTAGGATTGGACCTTTCTCCTATCATCGTACCACCATTGGGCAATATTCCCTGGCTCGTGGTCATCAAAAGCTTCTTCAATGATCAAAAGACGATCCCTCCAGTATTTGTAGTGCTCAATTTCTCGCGGAGCTGGAGGCAAGTACTTCATGAATGGATCGAGGTTGTGGCTTTTCTCTTGCTGCTGTAGCCAGTTGTTACAGCCTGCAATCGTTGTCGGCAGGAGAAGCGATATCGTTTCTAGGGTCTCCTTGAGGAAATCGCCGGGAAACAGGTCGCTGTTTGAGACATCAGTTGCTTACGAATGTACAACGCATGCAGCGCTGCTTACCACTTGTCTGCCTTGAGTAGGTGTAACACTGAAGCATGGCAGAATATCATGATTCCTTCTGAGCCCTTCAGACTGAGGTGATCAAGAAGGCTATCGGTCCACATGACCTGGAAGCCCCCAATTCTCTGCAAGTTCTGTAGATGAAAATAGTTTGCGAACTGCCTGCGCTTGGAACTATTCAGTTGACCACATTCAAAGCGAGTGCGGAACAGTTCGATGATGCTCAGGGTATCCGGCCATGGCAGAGAAGTTCTCATATCCAGGAGCCTCTCAGAGTTGGCAGGGGCAGATCGCACATTGATCATCAACCACAGTCTAAGTGCCAATTCTACGGAACTAGCAACTTTGGCATGATCACTACCCAGATGAGGGAGAGACGCAATCACCTGGCGTATTAGCTCCGCCTTTGGAACAGTCGAGCCTGCCTTAAGCGCTCCGATCACGTGCACTAGGTCTTGATGTGTCTTGACTGCCTGAAATGCCGGATCTAGGGTTGCGCATTCTTCTTGGTAACTCGCAAAGAAGCCTCGTAGGGTTTCTATTGTAATCGCATCCTTGCGCTGATTGTACGAAGGCCAGAGTGCAGCCGCAAGAGCGTGCTTCTCTCGATCTGTTAGGGCTAGGGACTGCCCGATGACTTCCCTGTCAAGTGGACGACTCGCTGGAGTCAAATTGTAAGATGACATTGCTTACCAGCTGTAAAGCGCTCGGGTGTGTCTCCCTACAAATGCGTTCACGCTCTGTTGAGGCTGCGCCTCGCTTGGCTTGCAAGTCCATGTAGCTATGATGTATATGTACAGGCAAGGCTGAACAGTACCTCCACTAGGCTGTCAGCGCTCTGCGGCCTTATGATGTTCTTTCTGCTCTCGCTCTCGCTCCCGCTCTTACTCTTGCTCTTTCTCTACAAGTCATGTTACATATTTGAGAAGCAACAGCGTTCGTTTACTGGACCATTCATGATACAACAGCATGACGTCGGCGATGACTACCGTCCACGAACCTCCGGAGGTGAGACTTGGGAGGTTAGGGATACAGAACCTTCGGCGGACGAACCCTGAACACGCCGACTCTTTCGACGAATTGGACAGTACATGCGGGGTTTTCAGCCTCTGGAATGTCGCAGGGAGGGTGAAAGACGTATGGGACACTCTACAGGACCCGGTATCCGCTATCCTGTTAAGCAATCAGGTCCGCCTTCAAGCCACATTGAAAGGCGCAGGTGCCAAGAACCCGTATGCTCTCCTTCGCTGCTATATGGTCGGGATGGACAAAGATCATGCCATTCCTTATGTTGCGTTCGTGTGCGCAAAGCGATATCGCGAATACGCAAGAGAAGCTAAACGCACAATTCTCCGCCATGGTATCTTGAAAGAATTCGGATGGGGTTTTCTCTGCTATTACAAAACTGTTCAGTTTTCCGCCGATGAGCGCGAAATTGACCCAATCCCTGCTGAAACCCAGAAATCCCCGGCTTCGGAAGGGAGAAGTCTTCATGCTCCTTCCAACCCTGGCCTCGTACCCCTTCCAGGTCCAGCGCAAACATCGACCCGCCGTCTAGAGGTGACTGACGCAGGTTCGCTTAGTATCTTCGGCGAGGAGGTGTCGGTCGGTAGTCGTAGGGGAACGATTGGTGGAATTGTTTGTGCCAATGGCGTCTTCTATGGCATTACGGTTGCACATTTGTTCAACTCAGAACACGAGTGCGGTCCCGATGATTCAGAGTTTGATGAGATCGACTCGCTCTTCGACGATGATGAACTGGAGCTTGACAGTGACATTGACACTTCAGACGAAGAGCTTGGACAGGAAGCTAGTACCACTTTTGACAGCACAGATACTACAACGTCTACCCTTACGCCAACTGTATCTCGCCTAGCAGAGCTACCTTCAGTCCTTCGTCTGGGACAAGGTGACACCGTTGATCACAGTGTTCTGGCGAGTCCAAACAGTGATTACGCCATCTTCGAGCTGTCGGAGGAAACACAAGGGCAATTCCACTCGCACAAGATGCTACAACACTGGGATGAGATTCGTCTATCTGTTGCCGTCGAACGGATAGCGGTCCCCGTTTCAAGGGAGGGTGACAACGGGTTACTGTTCGGTAAACCTATGCATTCGAGTTCCATTTTTCTAGACATGACAAACGGACATGCAAGCAAAGTCTACACGGTGTCGTTTCCACCTTCCGATATGCCCAGTAAGTCACAACCAGCGAAAAGCTTGCAGTGAGAACTGACGACGAGAAAGAACCCGGTGACTGCGGGTCCCTAGTTATTCAATACCCAAGTCGCACCATCCTCGGGATTGTAAGTGCAGTCTCAGGGGCATTGAACGAAGCGTATATCGTTCCTTATGAGACAATCATCGCTGGCATCCGCTACTCACTTGGCACGACTTCCATTGGAATAGTCGACAACGATGGTTATCCCTGGACTACCAAAACTCCAGAAAAGGTTTATACAGCAGCGGCCTTAGCGAAGAGATTACCAAAGCTGTGGAAGACTGAGCTGCGGGATGGAACCTTAACTACAAGCTCCAGCGTCAAACGGGACGAAAGTGATGACAGTGAACACGCAGGTCGAAAGTCAACTGAGGATCTCGAGATGAACACGGTAGCCCAGAAATCAGATTTAGAAGACAGCGAAGCCTCACGCTTTCCGACATTGCTCCAAGCCCACTACGAAATTTCTATGGCTGACCGGGCTAGTCAAGCTAGAGTGATCCATACTCACTCCCCGCACGAAACGGGAGAACTCCCTACAAGTCTTGGAGGTAAGAAGCCGCCACCAGAGCGCCAGAATTTGCAAGGTGAACAAAGCTCGGATATCAGCGGGCTGCACAAACAAAGTTCGTCATCTTTGCAGAGAGGCGATAATGCCGCGAGAGATGAAAGAAGACATGTTGGATTGTTCTCTAGCGTTCATCTCTTTGGGAGGCTATCGCCTTCCGGTATTGTCAGGATGCCTGCCAATGCAGCCTTTATCTCTGGACAGGAGTACAATTCAGCCCAAACGAAATATAATGCGGAAGGTCGTAAAGATTTAGACGCGAATAGAGACGCACCAATGACAGAGGAAATTGGGTATGCGACGGAAGATGACGACCTGCAGCCCAAAGTGGTGTCCTCATCAGCAGATGGGCGTCCACGAAAGCTCCAGGAGGGATCATCTGGCACCAAGATCTACTATTGGACCTGCCATATGTGCGCTTACGGCCCAATGAACACTGAGGTGGTTGCAGCATGTGCGCATTGCGAGCATAAACTATGCAAGCAGTGCAGGATGGTCATAGTTGAGGAATAGTGAGCCTTTTCTGCTGCTATTCAGTATGCAAACTTTGTTTCAAACCTCTACGTAAGAGAGGGCGAACAAGTGAACCACAGTTAGTTCGTTCAACTACCTTCATATAACTATCATAAAGACCCACACCATCCTACTGTTACAGGTTTCTCTTCCACGGGTCTCCGCTTCTATTGCCCTCCTCAGGAGAGGAACCAATGACGCGTCCTAGGAGATATTCAACCTGTTCATATAAGACATGAAAACCCCAGCAAACTATAATACGAACTTACGTGGAACTGCCCCACGTGGACACCCCCAATTGGCAGCTCAATCAAGATTAACAATATAATTCTTAACAGTTCCATTGCATACAACCGAAACGCACATCTCTTCGATAAGACTGACATTGGCAACAACTGATACTATGACAACGTTCGTCGGAAGGATCATTCGGTACATGTTGCGTCTGATTTTCCGAGGGTGACCATGCCAGTCTTGAAACGCCTAAATGATAACCATTACCACTACAGTAGAGCGTAACCAGGTAATGATAACGAAAATAAGGACAAACCGAGAAGTGGTAGGCAGAAGATAAGCTTGCAAAGGCCGACTGAGACCAAGCAAGTGTTGGACAGCCTTCGAAACTTCGAAAGGAGAACATATTACGTAGCTCATAACTGAACATAGGACAAAACCCTTCCATGATACCTGTATACCTCGCTGGCATACCCATTGGATCACCAACCTCACCCAGTTCACCGTACCCGAAGCAACCCCTCAAATTCATGCCCAACCCCTCCAAGTCTTCCTTTCAGCAACCTCAGTACACAGCACCCTGCTCAACCCCCCTCTTCCCAGAACAACCCCCCTCCCTCTCCCCATCCTCCCTCCTCACCCCCTCTAACCTCGGCATCTGCAACTGCATCCCCTGCCCATGGACATGCCCAACAGGCGTATACCTCGATCCATTTACCAGCGTCCCCTCATATCCTCCCGCATAATTCGATCCGTTTCCCTCACTGCTAGGGACGCCCTCGTAGCCTGAGGTGTTGCGCAGGTAACCATGCTGCTGGGTTGAGGTGGAACGGAGGTAGGGATGGGAGTAGGGATGGGAGCTTGTGCTGTACCCGTAGAGACTGGAAGTACTTGACGTTCGCGGGAGGGTGTGGTGGTGAGTTGCGGGGATGGGTTGGGTAAGGTCATCCGTCGTGACGGTGCTTGTTGCGTCTGCTAGGCTGGCGAAGTTGGGCAGGGAGCTAAGAGAGGCGGAGTGCGTGAGGGTATGGTCATGGGTGCCGACAGGGGCAGAGGAGTTGTAGAGATGGTGGAGGGAGGTCATTGAGGAGGTGGCTGTTGGTCGTGGTCCGGAAGCGTAGGGCTGCGGTGGTGCGGAGGTTGGTGATGTCTCGGCGCTTGGGACGGTGATGAAACTCAGAGTTCCTGGGTCTCCCATGGATTTGAGGCTTGTTGTGCTCTTTGCTGCAGTAGCTGAGGGTAAGACTATTGCTGATGAGGGTCCGTTTGTGATTCCGGAAGTTGCATTGCGTTGACCTTCGGTGCTTGAGACCTCAGTGCTCCACGGGAGGTCATTCTTGAAATTGGTGCTTACATTGACTGCATTGAGGTTTGTGGACTGTGTTTGGGATGCTGTAGATGACCGATGCTCTGTCGAGTCGCCAGAGAAGCTCTGTTGTCCAGATGAAGAAAGACTTGCGCGGCCGGGAGCAGGGAGTTGCCGGTCGCCCATGGATGGGGTGGGAAGAGAACTGTGAAGAGAGCCCATGCCAAAGGTTGAGGAGTCCGAGAGGATGTTCGACAAACGGTTATGCGTAGTGGGAGCTGAGTAAGACAGTCCATGAGTAGGATACATTGGTGCTTCCTGTTCGATGTAGTAGGTCTGAGATACGGTAGGCCTCGACCACGTATGTCCACCATTCATACTTGTGGTAGACTCCTGCGACATCGAAGGAAACGTAGTGTATTGCTCTGCGGCAACGTCGTCCATATACGTCGGTAAGCCATGGGCCGAATATGATCTTCTATAGTGGTTATTGTACTGAGCAGCGGCCATCCTGGAAGCTATAATCTGACTTTGGGGTACATATTGCACGGTACCCTGAGGTGTATAGACAGGAATGATTTCAGCCGCAGTCAAAGCGTTGACCTGAGAGTCATCAGTCGGTGAACCTAGGGAAAGATGATATATCGTACTCGATTGAATTGACAGGAAGAAATGTCTGCTCCAGCTTGTCTACAGTTGGAGCATCCAGAACCATCACCTGGGTCGCCACTACATCTGATCTTTCGCTTTCTGCACCGTGCACACTGCAGAATAAGTTTGAGTCAGTACGAGTCTCTCTAAACAATGACGATAGTAGAGAAGGTTTAATGCATCGTTAGATACACATACTGCAACAGGAACGCGCCGTCTCGGCTGCCCGTTCTCTTCCACAGGCCCACCGCCCGTATCTCGAACAGGAGTTCCTCGGCGTTGTGATCCCATAGGGATGTACCGCATCATGTCCTGTCGACTGGCGTATTGTGCAGCATTTTGTAGCATTTCGAACGGAACCGCCCGGTCCATCGGATAACATGAAGAGGAAAAGCTTCGCTGAGGACGGCGAAGAATATCAAAGTCTTCTTGATAGTAGGAGCGTGTCATATTCATTGATGCGTATCGGAGATAAATGACCAAAATCCTTGTCTGTTTGGAAGCAAATCCCGTTTGAAGTCAAGGTTGCGGCTAAAGCACGAAAGCGCGGAACGTAACAGACTGCAAGGGCCAGATCAGATGGAGCAAGCTGCCTTGACGTTGGTGAACTGACAAAAAGGATCCGAGCTCGAGCGGGAACGTATATTCTCCGATTGGCATACCAGTCCAGTCAGGGGTAGTTTGGAAAATCAAATTCGGAAAACAAGTTTAAATGGAAACAGCCTCCAAGGATCGTGAATCGTGTGAAGACGACTAAGGTGGATGGGAGCGGGTATAAGTGCTCAGGGCGCCTTGCCGTGCGTTCCAGAAGCTGAAGATTTACCTTTTCCACTTCCAACCACAATGTGTTCAACAATCGCTCCAATGGATATGTACGTAATGGCTAGACGTGGCGGATTTTTGGTGATCGATCACTTTAACCTCTGTGCTTGCCTCATACGCTAAGATGCTCGAGCTGCAGTGTGAGACGGAGCCTATTTAGGCGGCACCCACCTATTCGTTATGTTTCCTTGCCAGGTTGACCCCTGACCACGGAAGGGAAAAGCGGGAAGATGCAGCTTCAGTGGCTGCACGAGCCTGAAATCTGCCAAGCAGTACAACGGCTTGCGGAGAGAGCTCTGAATTGGGTGCCGGTCGTAGTACGCTACTAAGATCTTAGTCTGCATACTCTTTGGATCATACTCTCTGCAGTGGTACGACGAAATTGCAATAGGATTCCTACCTGAACCAACATCCACATCTGTGCTTCTGTTGGACTTACGTGAAGATGATGTGAAAGACTACAAAGAAGCGCGAGCTCCAAAGCAAACTGCAGTCCTGAGCAAGCAAGAGCGTGAGCAATCAGAAGAGGCGGAAAGCTGAGCGTCTCAATGCCCCAGGCTAGAAGAGGTATCGGCTTGGTAGGTGAAGAACGCTTCCAGTGCACTTCAACAAGGCCACGATACCGGCAATGTAGAAATGACATTGGTAGGCATGTGCGACATGTGCTGTGGAGTCCTCAGGCGAGTGTGTTGTCTTAATCCCAATGTTAGGGAGCCAATGTCGCCTAGAGAACAGCAAACGATGAGGGTTTTAGTGGCAGCTCCAACTGTGACTGGATCTCCGTCTTAATCCATCACGAATGACGAAACCTAATATACCCACTACTTACTTGTGCCGAGATAATTAGGACAAGAAGAAAAGCTCGAAGTTCACGCAAATAGTGGAGGCGTTGACTATGTTCCCCTGACAATACAAAAAGTGACCTTAGGAGGCGTTCTCTCATGTGAACATGCAAGTAAGAATCAAGCCCTCGACGTTTGATCGGGGTGTATACAACAGTACTTCATCCAATTCGAAGATCTGTCACTTCGCATGTTTTCTGATCAGCAGGAGCTGCATGGTTGGCCGTAGCTAGAGTGAGAGATCCAGCAAAGGCGCAATACAGCATATGCCGGAGGAACTCCGCGGAGGACGCCCTCAAATCCGAGCTAGTGCGATCCTTCACCTAAGTTCTAGTATGAAAGAGCTGCCTCGCTTGTGGTTGAAGGTGCGTGACCCTTCCTGATTTGACACCAGTGGTTGTCTAGGCCGAGACTTTAAGTTTGGCTTGCTTTAGGGATCGCCTAACGAATCGACCGGGAGCTAGTTTGGTTGACAACTGGGACCGTGAGAAGTGGTAGCACGGCCCTCAACGCTCCCAAGACAAGTATCACTGAGGGCTCGGAAGAGCGTTGTCGCAGGAAGACCTAGCAATGTCCAAGATCATACCAGGGACATCGATGGCGTTAAGCTCTGAAGTGATCCATCAAATACAATCCAAAAAGCGGTTGAGTAATACCGCAGACGCCGCGAAGTCATGTCTCCTCAGAGGCTCGGAAGCCACATTGGCCAGGCCCGTCACTGGAAGTGACACAGCTGTTCCAACGAGCCTACAGGAGCTCAACGGACATGGCCCCGCTGATTCAGGCCCTGACTCGTACTACACGCATGGAGTGTAAGGGACAGCTGCTCTGAACAGTGCAGACCCGGCTAGATGACTGAACAGTAGGACAGCCCTCAGCGGGGTCTTAGCTGAGTCAATCGAACCTGGCGGCCGCTGTAACACAGCTGAAGCTGATGGTGTTAGAGGAAGAGTACATCAACTCGTGAAGAGGGCCTGTATGGGCAGCGATCTTAGCTATCCACAAAGCAAGCGGAGGATGCCAACTAGATTGCGCATAATGTCGCTCTATCTTCGTGAACAAACAAAGGAAAACAGATAGAATGCAAGTGGCGGAAAAGAGGACTGTGATCGAAAGCCTTAATGACTGATGTGGAAACCAAACGATGGGATAAACGCAATCAGGTACGGGTCCTGACAAGCTGGGGTCAAGCTCCGCAACTGTCCAGATATGGTAGAAGCGCCGATGCCGCTTAGATGTGACTTGCAGCTGTCTCGTACCAATGTGACGCCTGTCCGATCGTGTCTGAGATGGGCTGCCTACCAGCCCTGACCGGAATACGTATTGCTGAAACATTGAAACGGCGGAGGGCGACGGTTTAGGGCAACCCATACCAGCCATGGACACCAGCTGTATCAATCTGCATGGTGCATGTCCCGATCAACCCTGTGTTGAGTGATCCTGGCTTGCGAGCGGAGAATCGGTGGCCAATCCAAGCCCTGACGAATGAGGTGGACGACGCTTGCTTGCATATGTTTGCACCGCGGTCGATTGTCTGGGTTATTGATTTCCAGTGCTTCCCAGGTCCACACCATAAGTGCGTACTATGACCTCTCTAAGGCATTAGTGAATGACCGGGCATTGCCATTGGTGCCAATCGGCCCGCACCGCGAGCGTGCTCCTGTATTCCAGATGCTTCAAATTCTAGTTGCAGGTCTTGACCTTATCGGAGCTCTGTATCAAAACCAGCTTCTCAAGAACGAACAGCGACACGTCCTCTGCAGCTTACAGTCCATCAAAGCGAGCCCAGTGCTTTTAGGATGTCTCTCAGCACAGCATGAGAAGTTTGGTAGAGTCTGACGAAAACGTTGGAAGAACAGTGGAGAGGGAACGGACTTGTGAGGTTGTACCAGAGTTTGAGACTAACCGAGTCGGGCAAGCGTTGTGACATCAACCTCTTCCGCTCGTGCTCTGGCAATCAAACTTCACCTTCAACAGTTCGGACGAACCTCATCCCGCACCGGATACCCTCACAACAATGAGTGTCCTTCTGGAGACCTCGCTTGGCGATGTTGTCATCGACTTGCTCGTTGAACATGCGCCCCGCTGCTGTGAAAAGTGAGCCTTTATCCCTTCCCCACACCTGTCATCGCCTGGCTGAACAGACAGAAACTGAGACTTAGGACCCTCCGTTTAGCTTCTTGAAGTTATGCAAAGTCAAGTACTACAACTACGCGCCCGTATACAGCGTCCAAAAAGACTTCTCGTTCCAGACTGGAGACCCAATCGGTCCTGAATCGCCGGACAGCGATGGCGGCTCGTCTATTTGGGGCCTCCTCGAAGGACCCTCTAAGAAGACCTTCGTCCCGGAATTTCACCCGAAGTTAAAGCATGCGGAAAGGGGGACTGTCAGTATGGCAACTGTGCCATCTTCAATAGACCCGGATGAGCGCCTGGCAGGCTCGCAGTTTACAATCACACTGGGGGACGACATAACGTACATGGATGGGAAGGCGGCCATCTTCGGCAAGGTAGTCGAAGGCTTCGACGTCCTTGAGAAGATCAATGCTTCTTTTGTCGACTCCACAGGCCGCCCGTTAAAGGACATTCGCATCCGTCACACTGTCATTCTCGATGACCCCTACCCTGACCCTCCAGGCCTAGTCGAACCCGACAAATCTCCTGTTCCTACCGCACAACAACTGGCAACGGTACGGATAGCGGATGATGAGGAGATAGCGGATGACATGGACGAGGCGGCAATGGAGAAACTACGTCGGGAGCGGGAGGCCCGTGCACAAGCGCTCACACTGGAGATGGTCGGCGACCTACCTTTTGCGGAAGTCAAGCCTCCGGAGAACGTGCTATTCGTCTGCAAACTCAACCCCGTCACTAACGATGAAGACCTGCAGTTGATCTTCAGCCGGTTCGGCAAAATACTGTCATGCGAAGTCATCAGAGACAAGAAGACGGGAGATAGCCTGCAGTATGCCTTTATCGAGTACGAGAATCAGAAGGACTGCGAACTGGCATACTTCAAGATGCAGGATGTGCTCATCGACGATCACCGGATTCATGTTGACTTCTCCCAGTCAGTGTCGAAGATTTCCAATGTGTGGAGGGATGCGACCAATGCGAAGAGGAAGTCGCGGCATACTGGAGGGTTTGGCGGAGTGGAGGGTTTGGAGAAGAGGAGGCAGTACAGAGGGGAATACGAGGATGAAGACAGGAGAGGCGGACGGTATGGGATGGTGTACGATCGCGAAGAGATGGCAAGGAAAGGGAGGGAGAAAGATGATGGACGGCCCAGGAGGAGATCATCGAGCAGAAGTGGCAGCCCCCCTCGACGGGAACGAAGGGACGATGGCGATAGGAGGAGAGAGTACAGAGAGCGTGATCAAGATAGAGACCGGCGGGAGAAGAGGTACGATAACCGTGACCGGGACCGTCGGAGAAGGAGCCGTAGCAGAAGTAGAGATAGGGACAGGTACCGGGATGATCGAAGAAGAGATGGCGATCGTGATCGGAAGTACAATGATTGGGGGAGGTAGCAGCAGCATACGGAGTCCACGATTGAGGATCGGGAAAGCTTTGTCTTCTATCATATCTTCGGTCACTAAGCGTCAATCATTACATCCACTTCAACTCGTTGTTCTCTTTCTTGCCTTCGTTGACTTATATCGTAAGCTTCCAAACAACAACCTCAAACCCGGAGAACGTCTGACGGTGAGTATCTTGTGATTAATTTTATCATCCTTGCCTCCGCGCGTGCTTCCGCAGAATGGTGGGAGAAGTTCGTCGCACTTAGCGCATCCGAAGAGTTTACTTTGATTCCCTTTTCCGCTGTTTGCAATCACTTATACATTGCAATACGCGACCGCAATTGAGATCCATCAAATCTTTGTAGAAAGAGTTATGAGCTATCAACACTTTGATCTTACCATCCTGTTTCGATTCATGTCGGCACGACCTTTCGTTTCCAAATATAATACTTCCTCCAAGCAAATATAACTGCACATTTATACTTTGTCTACCTTAGAGAGATATATGCTTTGTACTTTCCTAAAAAGCGTATGCGCAGATTGGTACAAGTCGCGGTATCATATCTCAATTATAAGTTGTCGCGTATTCACAGTATCGCCGTAGATAGTACGGCGCATTCGCTTGACCTGTTCTAGGATACCCCTACATCGGTACAAGTATACTTCGCATGTACCGGAAAAAATGAGGGCAGAAAGTGCAAAACCTTAAGGCTTACCTTGCGGTGAACCTTACCCCGGAAAACCCTCCCATTGTGGTGGGTGGTTTTTTGGGTGCGAGCTTTGTTCTGCCGATCCGGCTTGTTTTCGGTGTTCGCTGTTTTCGGTTCTCGAAGTTGTCCTCAGGCTCGTCACACCTGGGTTTCTCCTTGGTTCGGACGAATGTTGTTCCCGGAATTTCTATCCCTGTGCTGGGCCCCCGTAGCACTACCCTGGGCATCTTTGATCCGGACCGCAATCCCTATTTATTAAGTTGTCGAAAGGTTGGCGATGTCGAGAGTCGAACTGATGACCTTGGGGTTTCTTAAGCGTTTGGTGTGACGGGGCTGTCTTTGATCTTACCGCTCCGATGAGCGGCGCCCGACAACCAACTGCACTAGACGGCCGGTTTTTGCTCGCGAGGATTGTTGATATTCGGATTAGTCCCTAAGAGGCTTATATAGCTGTAGACATTGCCCGTCTGCGCTACCCTTCACACACGCAACCTGAGGGTAAACGAAGGCACATTGCTTGCCACCAACGCCGACACACTCACCCGCGTCGCAGCCTGGAGTGATCATCGTTTCTGTTACTTACTGCATTGCCGAAGCTTCGACTACTTGATTCTTTTTCGTTATCAATACAAACTCATGATCCTTATCAAAACCAGTGCCCTATCGTTCTCCGTGATATTGTAGAGACAAACATCCGCACACCTCATTCACTTTTCACATTCAAATATTCCAGTCCAATTATTCAAACTCTTTTTCCTTACATTAGCACACATCACTCACCCAGTACATCCAGTTATGCTGTTAATCTCAACCACTGATACACTTCCAAAACACCGCCTAGCTCAAACTAGAATCATCTTGGGTCCTGACCGATCAACACTCAGCTCCTCCCCCACTTCGATTATTGCCCCTCATCCGACAGTCACACCGACCAGATTCCCTGCGCAGAACGATGATCAAGGCGGTGGATTATCCTTCAACTCCTCTTCAGCGAGCCCTGAGCAACGGTTACTTCTCGATCTCGGTCTCGAAGTACCGCGGTGATCTGGTGAGTAGCCCGGAAAGCACACTTTGCGCTCGCTTGGCAGATACTCAGGTTCCGCTCATGTCTGCCATGAGCAGGATTTGACGCGCTCCGTCACATTCAGTGTTATCAGGTTCGCGGACATGGGCAACAGCATAACAGAGTGATGAACTGCCGCCGTTGTCGTGCACCTTGGGAATTCGCCACTGTCACCGGGCAGATCTGCAGAGAGGGTTCGGTATGAGGTGCATGGTGGGATACTGGGATGAGAAGTTCAGGAAGTCGCTTCAGAGTCTGATCGTTATGTAGGATCGCGCATTTAAACTCACAGACTACAGGTCCACAGGATCGGGATCACGCACGACCGCTCTGAGGACTGCTTCGAGTGCTGGAAGCACAACCTCGAAACGATTTTGGCTCAGCAGAAGGGGTATCGAGCAGGTGCGGAACATCGATACAAAGCGCCGGGAGCTGCTTGCCTGCAGATCATGAAATACTTTTGGTACGACACCGTGGGCAAGGATTTTTCGGGCAGCAAACACGGGCAAAGCTATATGATGTGATCTTTCGAGCAACGGCATGTTGTGGTAGTGAAGTTGAATGTATCCACTGCTGCCGTGGCTCAGGCTCGTGTGATGAGGACTGCGGTCACAGAGTGGCGGATGCATCTGGTTTGACATTCACATGCCTTGGGGAAGACCAGATCATGTCGATTGAGAGATTTTGATCGCTTCTTCCAGTTTTCGCAACGATTGAGACCCACATGTTTGATGTAATGGAGGAGAATGAGTCAACCGTCACTTGGGTAGTAAACTCTACAACTGAAAATGTCATATGCCTCCTGCAGTCTCAAGGGTGTTGCTGCAATGACCAGAGCAATAAGAATGGTATGCCTGTCTTTCCAGCAAAGATTCGAGCCTGCAACAGTAACTCTATTGCCTGTCCAGGATTAAAGAAAACGCGGCCGCCAGAACTCAGGATATTGCAAGCATTGACCTGAACATATATGGTCTTGATCCCAATCCTGGCTGTCATGGTGCTGGGGCTTAACAAGCCCCATGATCAAGACATGTGATCGAACAGGGTTGTGCCAAGTGGAGACTGCCATGTAGGCTTAATATGAGTATCCCCTTCACTGTGTGATAGCATCTTCTGGACTATTTGCGCTCAGGCACTCCTCTTGATCGAGGGATAAGGAATGTCCCGGTTGTGAACAATCGTTAGTTTTCGAGATGCCTTGATATTTGTTCGCTCGGGAAGGAAGCAGCGTCAACATGAGGTACGAATTTAGTTGTAAGTAAAAAGGCATGTCATCACGTCTCTAGCAGCAAGAGCGAATTTTTGTTCCAGGGTATGAAACCGCGTTGCCAAAGGACATCCAGGTTGAGTTGTCAAGGCGTACGACCCAAGGGCAGATATCGAAAGCGGAGGTTCTATACTCCGAGCCGACCATGTCACGTGCATCAGGAAAAGTACCTTAGGTGGGTGCTTAACGCGGACGTTTCGAGAGATTTAGTGACACGGAATCTTCACCTCGGACAAGATTCCATGAATCACATTGGGTTACAAGGCGCATAGATAAGATTCCAATTGTAAGGGGAGCAGTGGCTAAGCCAGTAGATTCTACACGCTTCCCCACACCATGTGCGAAAAGGGCGCAGTCTCCGCCTCTCAGCCTTGTCAGCCTTGATGAGGGTGCCTTGTGCTCCTCTTTCAGCCTTGTGCTGCTGAAGTATTGGTCAATAAACACGGCAGGCCCTGATCCCGCTTCTTTACTTTGGTCAAAGCCTTCTTCAATCCTCGTCCTCTTAGTTTCTACTCATTACTTACAACTGATTTACTCCAAATATCTCAGATTTGATACCGACTCTGATTGCCCTTTTCTCTTTCTCCGCGTGCGCAGAATCTGCGGCAGTTCTAAGAGCGGAGATCGATGACTCCGCTAGGATATCATCTTCAAAGGTTTTTGACCACCATCAATGGTTTCACCTCTCCACGCATTCAAAAGCAAGCTCACCATGAAGGAAACTCTTCAAATGTGCAACATGTTCATCCCACCGAGTCAGGTCCAGCGGGAGAACTTGATCCAGGTCAGTTGCACCCTTCGTAAAGGATTTGCTTTCACTTGTAACGTCTTCATAGTGGGCTATCATGGTTCGAACAAAGCTATCGACCAAAATATATGTAGCAACTGCCGGAGAATTCTCGAAGCAATCAGTACACACTATGACAGACAGAGAGATCCCGACTCCAAAGACGAATACAGATTCATGATTCCATTGGGATCTGAGAAGCGGATGAAAAGCAGAAAGTCTTGCCTGTCTTGCAGGAACCTGGCCGCATTCCTTACCTTGTCGAAGGAAGAACATTGCGCTTCATGCCCGCTATCCTTCCATATCAATGGTTCGAATTGGTTCACCGATGGAGGGCGGGATTTACTAATACGTGGTGAGAGGGTATCTAATTATCGGCAAGGAGCCAGGCATGCCCAGATCATACGAAAAATCTCTGTGAGCCTGCACAAGGTACTCTATGCGCAGAAGCCCAAGAGAATAGAGTCTTGCGGTGATCTCGAGTGGCGATTGTCAGCGCTATGCAAACCTGGCAGCTACCTGAAAGAAGCACCCTTTGTTCGGCTGGATCCTCGCTGGATTGATATGGAAAGGGTGAAAACTTGGCCTTCATCCTGCGATGAACACCATGGCAGCGACTGCCGTAGTACTGGTCATGCACCTCCTGTCGATATGCTGTTGATTGATGTCAACCGACAGTGTTTGACAAAAAGCGCCGGCGGAGAAAGCTATCTGGCTCTAAGTTACGTATGGGGTGCCAAATCCTCATCTTTCGCAACTACGAGAGAAAACCTCAAGAGATTGTTGATCCCAGGCGCGCTTGGTCACAGTGACCTTGACCAAGCCATTCCACGAACAATCAATGATGCAATCCTTTTAACACGTATTTTGGGTTGCACCTATCTGTGGGTAGATAGGCTGTGCATTGTTCAGGACAATAAGGATCACGTAACAGCACAGCTCGAGTCAATGGCGGCAATATATGCCAACGCTTACATCACGATTGTAGCAGCAAATGGGGATGATGCAAGCTACGGTCTGCGTGGAATAGGGACTGGATCAATGCCAAGGAATTATCAACAACAAACTGTCGAGCTAGTCTCGGACTGTGAGCTTCTGCTGAATCGACGGACAATGAGACTTAACAAAACTCGCTATAACTCACGTGGATGGACCTTTCAAGAATTGAAGATCTCTAGTAGATTGCTTATATTCTGCGAAGAGAAGATTTACTGGGAGTGTAGGGAGTCGTTCTGGGATGAAGAGCGGAGCAGAGATGAAATAGGGCAGTCTCAGCTTGAGACATTTTCGAAAGAACATCTGATCATACCAAGAGAGCCGGACTTTTCTTTATACAGTACATTAGTCGCAGAGTACACAAGACGTCACCTTTCCGTTCCGGCAGATATCACAAACGCATTCGCCGCAATCGCTTCGGCCCTCAGTTCTGTTTACGGCGAATTCCATTATGGCTTGCCAGAATCTCTGTTCGACATATGCCTGCTCTGGTACTCAGACCAATTATACATACGAAAGAGCTCAGGGGAGACTTGTCCGAGTTGGTCTTGGATGGGATGGGATGGACCGGTCAATGCAGTTTACCGAGAAGGGTTGGTCTTGCAGGACATGGCAGTCTGCTCAATTACCGATTTCTACATTACAAACAGCCATACTGGGGAGAAAAGTCTGATTCACCGAGATCCCTCTTTGATCAGCGTTTACGAACCGTACCCCTCTTTAACCGCAAACAACCCTCATAGGTCCTCTTGGCGAGCATCGAGGTCAGAGCTCGTTTTTCGAACATCACGTGCAGATATCCATATAAGATCTGAAATAATCTCTGCAGGTTGGCTGCTCTTCCCGGCCCACCGTTTTCTGCAAGACCCGGATGGAGAAATTGTTGGTGTGGTCTACGGCTGGAGCGTTGATTTTGCCTGTAGCGACGGATTCATCGCTGTGTGCAAAGCTGATGCTCATGATTCGTTCTGGAGGTATCCGGAGTATCCTGAATTTTGCAGGAAGGACGTGAGGTATAAGTTGGGGAAAGGCGAGCATTACTCGTTCTACAACGTGATGCAGATAAGATGGAAGGATGGAATAGCATATCGACAAGCCATAGGAAGGGTTATAAGTTCTTACTGGGAATCTGTGGCGACGGAAGAGATTGACGTTATCTTAGGTTGAGGTATGCGGGCTAAATGATTGAGCCACTGTCGGTGGAAGTTGCTGACCTTAGAGACTAGAGAGTGTTCTCGCTCAGGTCGCATAAAACTGTCTCCGGGAGTGCTCTCATTTTGTCCCTCAAGCAGCCCGTCTCAACTTGCGGTGGGCTTGAATGACGGGCATCGTCAGGAGCAGAAAGCCAAAGCATACAGAGATCACTTTTACTCTGCTACTTCGGGTTTGTGAATAAGTGCTAGACCCTACACAATCGGAGGCACCGCAACTGCATCAACTCCGTCTTAGCCAGCACTACGATCAGCAAGTTGGTCAACGCTGGCTTGTACATCAGAGCGCGAAGTCCACCAGCAAGTAGGAACACCAGTACATAAATACATCACAACATGGGAGAACCACGTCCTCGACCCACAAACGCGCTTCCCACACTTGGACCTCCACCATCGACCCCTCGACACCCCTCGCCTCATTCCTGGGTAACATCTAATGCCGCTGTCCGGTCAAGTACCAACCCATCTCACCAACCCTCCTCACCAGCATTCAGGTGAAGCCACCTCTTCTCCGACCCTTCCAGTATGGTCAATATCCCGCACAACCGCTTAAGCCACCAATGTCTCACCTTCAAAACCCTGCGCAAGAGCAACAGACACTGCTCGGTCTCCTTGGCTGGACGACACCATATGATAACGATCGAACACCTGCTACAAGATCTATGGCTCACCAGCACGTGAGGATACCAACATCAACCGCCCGGCCGCATGACTTCCCCTCAACCCACAAACCGTGGCTACAGTCATCCGTTTACGCATGAGTCCTCCACAGCCGTCTCATCGCCCGGTCCCCACTGACCACGAAATCGATCAGGCGCATTAGGAGAGGGCCTTGGCAAGACGTCCTCGTATAAGACTGGAGCCTTCCCCGTCATTTCAATCCAATCTGTCCTCTGTCAGGCTCTGCAAGTAGCTCACCCATTGTTCTCTAAGGTCTGGAGTTTCCGGGTTCTGCTGGCGAGGAAAATCTGGTGTCAAGGCGCCAAGGGGGTTGGTTGGTAACTAGCGTGGAAGGGTTCGCGCTTCCTTCCTTTTCCCCTTGTGATGATGTTGGAGAGGCCTTCGTTTCTCGTGAACGGGGGTTATGCAGTTTTGACATGGGTCCAATGGTACGAATTTGGGTGGAGGAAGGAATGTCAGAGAGGAAGTACTCGGCTGATTCAAATTAATGTGGCTGCGGGGAGTCGTGATCGGTACAGCAGCGAAGGCTGTACCATAGTTTCAGAACAGTGGCTTCTAGTGATCAACAGTACACATCACCGCCACGGCCTTTAGCAAACGAAGTACAAACCCCTTCAAGAAGGGGAGCATTACGATTCCATTCCACTCACTCTACGTACCGAAGAGCAGAGCAGTAATAGTTTACAGTCCAAACAACGCATTCTTTCCCCTTTTTCTAATTTGAAACCAGCATCCTTTCCCGTGTCTCCTTGTCCGTCACGTATGCAAGATGTTTTGTAATTGAGATAAGTAAACCAAGAATAGATCATAAGCCTGCCTGTTGTACACGCCTAACGCCCGTGCTGGTGATGTAATAGTTTGATATGATGACTTTGTTAAAGTAAAAGAAGGTGTGGAAGACGGACAACCACGAAGCTGGTCAGGTTCGTGACCTAGTCTTTGCATAGCCAAGCCGCAGAAGTGCACTCGAGCGTAGCCCAAGCCGGTCATCCCCCGCTTAATCCAAGCCTGACGAGGCGAGCCAGACACGTAGTGCCAGTCCGAAGGCCTCCTTGGCTGGACTACCGCACCGTGACCCCACTCCTCTTAGTATACATCCTCGTCGCGATATTCATCGCCATCAGCTCCTGGAACAGCAGCTTCGCCGCGTACGGAATGTGAATCTGCGCGATCCTCGTCTTGTTCCTGCAAGGCCTGCACTCGTACTGTTTGCGCTTGAGGGATCTGTCGTCCGTTAGCTTTATCGCCCTTGTCACATACCACCTCCCCAGCACATCAAGCGTCGTAAAGAGAGAGTGGGAAGAAAGGGAGGGGAAACTCACGCAACCGGCGTCATCAACCCACAAATCTCACAAACATGCACCCGATACGCATCGCTAACCTCAAACAGCCTCTCCTTTAAAAACGCGCTCGCCCCGTGGGAGATCATACAATCTCTCTCCATTTCTCCGAACCGCAGCCCACCGTCCCTCGCCCTACCCTCGACAGGTTGCCTCGTAAGGATCTGCACCGGCCCTCTCGCTCTGGCGTGGATCTTGTCGTCGACCATGTGCCTGAGACGCTGGTAGTAGGTCGGTCCGAAGAAGACCTGTGCGACGAGTTTGCGACCCGTGTGCCCGTTGTACATGACCTCGAAGCCTCTGCTCTGGTAGCCGTGCTCGCGCAGGAGGCGGGAGACGGAGGAGACGGTGACTTCGGTGAAGGGGGTTGCGTCGCCCTCGCAACCTCGGAGGGCGCCGACTTTGGACAACAAACACTCAATCAAATGGGCGATCGTCATACGGGAAGGGATGGCGTGCGGGTTGATGATGAGGTCGGGTGTCAGGCCTTCGCTGGTGAAGGGCATGTCTTCCTGGCGGTAGGTGATGCCGATGGTACCCTTTTGGCCGTGGCGGGAGGCAAACTTGTCGCCGATCTGGGGCACCTTTGTGGTTCGGGTGCGCACCTTGACGAAGCGGTTGCCTTCGTTGTTGGTGGTGAGGAGCACTTGGTCGATGATGCCGTTTTCGGTGCTGCGGAGGGGGGTCGAGACGTCGCGCTTCTCGTGCGATTTTGTGCGTTGTCCGAGTTCTTCGGCGTCGGCGGCGATGCCAGCGGTCTTGCCGATGAGGATGTCGTCGCCCGAGACACGCATGCCGGGCGGGATGATGCCGTCGTTGTCGAGCTTGTCGTAAGTACCCCTCTTCAACCGGACGGTGACTTGCTTATCTGGCTTTTCGAACTTCTCGGTCAGGTTCATGCCAACCTTTTCTTCTTGATCGGTGTACGAGCGGTAGAACAAGCTTCGGAAGAGGCCACGATCGATACTGCTCTGGTTCATGATAACAGAATCTTCTTGGTTATACCCAGAGTAACATGCGATAGCGACGATGGCATTTTGACCGGCGGGCAGTTCTCTGAACTTGAGATACTCCATTGATCGAGTGGTTGCCAGCGGCTTCTGTGGATAATAGAGGATGTTCATCATAGTGTCCATACGGAGTTGATAGTTGGTAAGCATGACACCCATGGCTTGTTTTCCCATAGCAGATTGGTAGGTGTTACGGGGAGACTAGGCAGTATCAGAACGTTACTCAAACACCAGAAGTCCATCGGTGCACTTACCTGATTGTGATCCGGGAAGGGAATGATACTGGCGCAAATACCCAAGATCATAGAAGGATGAATCTCACAGTGGGTCCACTTCTTCACAGTTGGATTTGGCTTACTCCTCACTCTCCTGTGTGGATCAGTGTCATCATCGTAGATCTTTTCACCAGCCAGCATCTGCCTGTGCAGCTCCAAGTCATCCGGTGTCATGATGATCATGGCAGTCTCTTCCTCTTCAGCGTCCAAATACTCAATGACACCACTCCTGACCAGCCCCTTCCAGCCAAATAGCTGCTCCTCTCGTTCATACTCCTCGGCACCAGCAAGGTCCTGCTTCTTGTTCTGGTCATCCTGCAGCTGCATAATGTGCGACTTGTCAAGAACGAGGTTGCCCCTGTTTGGACTCCTTGGATTGTTGTCAACTACGAAGAGCGGCCTCATCACACGGCCGGCATCAGTGAAGATCTTGAACTCTCGGTCGCGGATCTCCCAAATCAAGCTCACTTCGTACGAGATGGTACCCCTTCGTCTGGTGTCCTGCACGGCTTCAACCAAAGCCTGCGGATATCTGTGTACGCCGACCCAGACACCGTTAACGAAGACCTTTGTGGTATTCGGCGAAGTGACGGGATCAAACTCTTCGAGCAGTTCCATGTTTCGAGACACCATGTACTCAATGATGGGACTTGAGGGTGTACCAACGGAGACGTAGCACATAAGGGACAAATTCTTGACTAACCCACAAGCCTGTCCTTCTGGCGTTTCTGCTGGGCAGACAAGGCCCCAGTGAGTGTTGTGCAGTTGACGCGGCTTGGCAATCTTGCCGTCTCGTCCAATGGGAGTGTTGGTACGACGCAAATGCGACAGCGTGGATGCAAACGTGTATCTGTTCAATACCTGCGACACACCTGCCTTTGCGGACGCTGCCTTCTTCTGATCACCCCAGTTTCCTGTGGCGAGCGAGTACTTGAGACCATTCGTGATGGTACCAGGCTTGACCGCTTGCACAAGCTGGAACTCGCGCTGGTTCTCCACCACCTTTTGCAGGTACTTGTAGACATCCCTAGTGAGCTTGATGAACAGCATACGGAACAAGTTCGCCATAAGTGGACCAGCAAGATCAAGACGCTTCTTTCCAAAGTGATCACGGTCGTCTTCCTCACGGCGGCCGAGCGCAGTCTGCAACAGCCTGTGAACCATGTAACCCAAGAAGAAAGCTTTGCGAGTCTCGCTGCCTTCTCTTTGCGAGATATGGGGCAAGAACTCCTTCTGCATGATATCCTTAGCGTACTTGATACGCTTCTCCTTGGAACCCGCCTGGTTACCACGTCTTCCGATGTAGTCCAAGGCGAATGTGGAGTCTTGAATACCAGCAGCTTCTTCCAGCGAAGGCTTCAGCATTTCCAACATCTGAGTGTCGTTCTTATCGTAGCAAATGTGGTTGAGAATGTCCTCGTCTGAGACGACACCAAGCGCACGGAAAACCAGCACGACTGGCACATCCACCTTGATGTAGGGAAGAGTAGCCTTGATCGTCTGACCATAGACACCCTTTGTCGCCTCACCCCTACCGTACAGCTTCAGCTGCATGCTAGAAATGAGTCTCGAGCCCTTCTCAACCGCCGACCGAATCTCCGCCACATACGGAGTAGGACTAAGCCTCTTCTTGAACACCTGCACGATATTCGCGGCGCTCCTCTCCTGAGCGATCAGAACCTTTTCACTCCCGTTGATGATAAAGTAGCCACCCTGATCATACGGACACTCCCCATACTGATACAGCTGCTGCTCCGGAATATTCCTCAAATGGCAAATCTTGCTCTTCAGCATAACCGGCAACTTGCCCACATACACCCTCGCATCGTCCTCCTCCTTATCCTCCCTCTCCCACACCAGCTCATTCACCCCATCGCCCGCATCATTCACCAGCGTCGGATCGATGTCGTTCTCCGCCCCGTACCCGATCGGCCTCTCCCTTGCAACCAATATCTTCTTCTTCATCCCCAGGTAGATCGGACTCGAGTACGTCAAATTCCGCAGCCTTGCCTCGTTCGGATACATGCCCCTCGTGCTGCCGTCACCCTCCGTCATCGCCGCCTGGCTGATCGTCACGTCCCCGAACTCAATCTCATACCGCCGCTTGATGATGGGGTCGTAGTCGTCCTCGCTCTGCGGCGCGTTCTGATCCAGGATGAGGCGGCCGTTCTCCGTGACGAGCTGCTGCATGGTCGCGCTGGCGAACTCATCGTACGAGTCGAGTTGCTGGGAGACGAGACCTTTGCTGTCGAAGAAGGAGGTGATGACGGTCCAGCAGTCTTCGGAGGTGATTTCTTCGGAGTCTTCTTCGGCGTCGTAGTCGTCGTCGGCGAACTCGTACTGGGGGTCGTAGGTCGCCATGGTTGCGGTTGGCGAGTCTATTTATAGAGAGATGTAAAGGGAGATGCTGAGATGCAAGGGTCGCGCTGCGAAGTGACAGTGAGGAGTGAGTGGCGCGTCAAGAGACGGAGAAGCCGCGTGCGCGCAGCCGCCGAGTAAGTCCAGGAACCCAAGTCTAGTGCATCAGAAGTGAGAGTGCGGTCGAAGGTCACGTCCAGATGCAAGCGGTGAAGGGTAACGGGATGGTGCGAGACGGGTGTCGACGTTGATCTGGGATTCAGACAAAGAGCTTCGCTCCCTGGATGTTGAAAGATTGTCGGAGCGGTCCAGCAGAAGCCGAGGTTCGGCCGAAGGCTTGGCGCGTGGCCTGAATGTGGAATGCCCACTAAGACGGATTTGGACCATCCTTGCTTACATTGACCTCACCCTCTCAGATATCCCAAGGGGATAAAAGCATTGCCCGGCTGAGGATAAAGCAGTCATCATCTTGAGTACTAGGTGTGGCTTTCTACTCCAAGAATTACCAGCTTTCCCGTGTCACTTTCATACCGAAAGTTCAAAGCTGCCGCACCAGACGATGATGGTCATGCGTGACATGGGAGGTTCCCACATTCGACGCGACCCTGCAATGAAAAATGATCTACGCTACCAAGGGATGTTGATTCGGAGGTTCCCAGCAGCACCGCAGCGAACAGGGTCCGGTCTTTGTACTCCAATAGCACGATTCACCACGATTTGGACATCCTCATACTCCACCAGCTTGTTCCAAGCACAATTCCGTTCATCTCCCAAAGCCCACCGCTACTATTCTACACCAACAAAAACGGCACCGCCATCCCCTCCCCGTCCCCCTCCCACCAAACCCCACACTTCCCCCTCCCCACCCTCGCAAACACCTCCCTTCCTGCGGTCAACCCCCCTGCCCCAGCCAGCAGCAAACACGCGCACATCCGCCGCCCCTCAACAACCCTCTTCCACTGCATCACCGGACATGCCCACAGATCGTGCGCGGCAGGCCCGTACGTCTCGCTCTCGACGTCCCACGTCCCCGTCCCTATGATCTCTCCGTCAAGCTTCTCGAGCGCGTAGGTGACATCCGCCAGTTTCCTCCCTCGGCGGATGCGAAGTAAGTGACCTTCTGCTTCCAGCGACGCGCTGAGGACGGGGCCAAAGGGCGTGGCGTCCTCTGTTTTGAGATCAATGTGGGTGATCTGCATTAGAGCGTGGCTGAGGAGTTCATCCAAGCCCAGCTCATCGTGCATCCTGAAACCTTCTCGGGACCAGGTGAAGTGGCGTTTGATGGCAGGATTGGTGATGGCGCCGTTGAGGCAGGCCCAGGACCAGGTCGGAGCGCGGTAAACGTGGGAGCGGGTGTGGATGAAGGTTGTATCGAAGGTGCGGTCGACTTCCCAGAGGAGGTGGCGGGGGAAGTCGTTTGTCCAGAGGCCGCAGATGTAGGTACCGAGCTTCTTGGGTGAGTCAAAGGCTTTTGCTACGCCGGAGAGGGCGGGGAGCTTGTCTCTGGCGAAGTTGAGGTCGCGCCGGGTGTACTGTGATAACACCCACGCCCATTGATCGTGAAACTGAACCAGTGTGGCAGCATCGTTGTTAGTTGACTTCTCTGGGTGACTGGAGTCGCCAAGGAGCATCTTTCTGATTTGGAAGCCACCATCGGTCCCAGTGTAGCTTTCTGACATGGTATCCTCGCCGATACACATCTCTACACATTCCCAGCGTACCAGGTCTCGCCCAAAGTGGAGCACTCTCGTGGAAAGCATGCGCTCCTGGAAAGCCCAAGATCTTCGCATGAGTGGGCTCTGGTCTAGCGACGCTTGATGTCGCTCGAATGTGGGAACAGCGTACATCAGCAAAGGCTTCCCGTTCATGTCTCGATTAGGGAACGGCAGAGCGACCTTTCTGCTGTGCCTCCGTGTTCGATGCGCAAGCAGTCCGGTAGAGGCATCTGTTGCCGCCGTTGCAGCAATAGTAAAGAGGGCGTTGCCATACACATCCCGCATGCGGGGAGCCTCTCGCAGCCAATCTTGTGGGTCATCTTGCACGATGCATACAGCATCTATCCAAAGGTACTTGACTCCGAGAAGCCGGGTCACTGCCACTGCATCTTGCAGCGTTGCAGGGAAGTGAGAAACCGGCAAGACTGTTTTCCGGTGGAGTAGATTGTCTTTCGTGGTGACATATGAGTTGGCCGGTTTCCCCCAACAGTAAGAGAGAGCAGCATAGGGAGTTTGATCATCATCCGACGGTTCAACAAGGCGAGCATTGTCAGTACTCGGTACTAACTTGATGAGGCGAGTGGGCAGACGTCGGCCGCTCCCTGAGCTGCTCCACTTTGCACATTTCGAGTGGGACGATGTACATTTCCCTAGCCATCGATGAATCATCTTCAAATTGCGTTCATCTGCAGTTGTCTCATTAACTATCCGAGCCGTAAAAATGCGTGCGAGATCTTCCGGCAGGCGCTCAATGGACTCTGAGGAAGTCGAGTCAGTCCGGACCTTCAGTGTTCTTTGTATCCTCTTCCTCTAGCAGGGGCTCAATGTAAAGAAACAAATCCTACCGTCATCAAAAGCCAGATGCAGCTCAGCCTTCAGGTTACGCTCTATACATCGGACTTGCAAACGCCCTCCGCCCAGAGCCTGCATGCGCACGCCTTCCTTTCCCGCGGGGTTTGGAGGATAGTCAGCGACACCGGTAGCATCTTTCGCTTCGCTATCAATCAAGAGGCATAGATCACAGTTGATACTTGAGAATTCTAAATCCCCCCAGGACGGCAAGTGCCAGTGATAGAGTGAAAGCTTGGAGTTCGGATAATTTTCCAAATCGAAGAAGCGGGGAATGAGCCAGTCAGTGACTGTGGTTTGGCAGACTTCGCATAGGACCATGATTGAGATGCTTTTGCGGAAAGAGAGGATATAAGGAAGGAAGAAAGAACAAAGTAATAGTCAGTATCTCAAGTTGTCTAAGGGATAGAACACGGCACGGAGCGTTGAATAGCAGGGCAGCCTTGTTGCTCTGAAGCGAAGACTATCATATATTATGGCTGCATGAGGTGGGATTCGGCACCGCACAGCCGCTCACAGCCTTGAATGTGTTGAAGCCTAGAGTGGCGGACCAGACTGTGTAGTCGGTGGCATGATAATGAATGCACTTCAGTACGCTCCTCCATCGTCGATTCCATCAGTAGAGAAGACAGATGTAGGCCGTGAATGGGGGAATAGAAGAGAACGAGGAACGTGATACAAGCTTTTGTAGAGGTATGGGGTGGTCCGTGACGCTAGAACTGGGGAACGCGGAAGGTGCAACCTGTACGGAATTTACTTGTTAGGTAATTATTACGAGGTGTAACTATAGATTTGTTGTACAAGGCTTCAAGGCATAAGGTAGTACTATATCGTCCTATGCGGGTCCTTAATTGTACGGTGGTAGTGATACAGAAGACCTCCCAGAAACCGTGTATAGTACAGTCATCCGAACCACAAACTCCATCCTATGCATGTCCCAAGAGAGATACCAAAGGCCTATAACCTGTTGTTGCAATTAAGCACCCCCAGCTCCAAATACGTACTTGACTGGAATTAACGCCAATGCCATGCCATGCCCTAACCGCTTATCGCGGAGACCAGGAACGCCAGATCCAATTCACCGTCTCGTAATCACACCTTAGTAGCACTCGCAGCCCTATCCCTCTTCAACACGCCATCCGCCCGCTGCGCAACCGGCGATTCCACCCTCGGCTTCTCCGGGCTATTCAGCACCTTACTCAACTCCCTCAAATCCTCCTTCATCGCATCCGCCCCCTGTTCGCTCAACGGCGCAGTACTCGACAGGTCCAGGGCATCCAACTGGTCTGCTACCTGTCCGTTTGCCATATCAAGCACCTCATCTTCCTCCACGTCTCCTGCCTCATCTTCCTGGATCATCGAGCTGGTGAGATCGCCTTCGACGCTTTCGATGATGCTATCTTCGATGCCTGTGGCGTCCGCATCGTCAACGCTCTGACTGATGAAACTCTCGCCCAACTCGTCATTCCCTTCTTCGTCTTCCTCCTCGCCTTCTGTGCCTTCGTCCTCGCTCCTCCTGCTCACCACCCGCGATAGAGAAGCGGCCTTGTCATCGGTATCCTCTTCGCTTTCACTGTCGCTGAACTCATCTAGGTCCAGCGGGCGCTCGCGCCAGTAGTTGAAGTCCGTGTACTCCTCGCCTCCGCTTTTGATCAGCAGACCGACAGGAGGAAAGAAGTGATCTACGATTTCCCTCATCGAGGCGTAGCCCGTTTTGTACTTGTTGAGGCTGAGCACGTCCATAGTCACCTCGGCGCTGCTGTTGATGGTGAAGATCCTGGTTGGCGGGATGCTCACGCTCCTGTAGCTGAGTGCATCGGTGAAGCGGTTCCCGAATCCAGCGTAGAAGGGTGTTTCTTTCTTGTTGTACAGGTTGAGGATATCTCGTAGGCAGGCCATCTTGAAGACTTCAGGTTTCCGGAGGTAGACTTCTCTTCGTAAAGCAGCCATTGTGCGGTCTGGGCTCATGATCACCGGTCCTTTGGGCAGGCGATGGCCTTCTTGATTCACGCCGTTCAGGTAGGCACGGGTGCTGTCGGCTTGACCGACGCTGCGGGATGTGAGGTAGAAGATGTTGTAGCCGTTGTTGGAGATTTCAGTGTACAGCTTTGCTACGCCGAGGTGGGTCCAGTCGCGTCCAATCATGTTGAGCACATGGCCGAGAGCATCGGATTTCGTGATCGTGCCGTCAATGTCCGATACCACTACAGGGACATCGCATCTCCAGAGATACATGGAAGCTGTGCATGTGGCGCGGTTGACCGTAAAAGAGATGGGATTCTGTCCATACTTCAAGTCAAGTGACTTCAGTTGATCGCTTGTCAGACGGAGTGTTTTGGCGTAGTTTCGGTTCGGGTCACCTGCTGAAGCATGTTGCGGGGATTCAGGTGGTGAGCTCAGACCGACGGCGCTGTCCGAGTCGCGGCGCAAATGTGTTCCGGAGTAGTCAGCGCTGCCTTCGCTTCGGTTGTCATCGCTGTGGTATCCAGGGTCTGATATAGCGTCGGTAGATACCATACCTGCCGAAGACAGTCCAAGGGTAGTTTTCCGTGATGCTGCTTCCTTGGCTTCCTCACTGCTGTAGATCCAGATGTTGCCGCGTTCATCAGCTCCGATGAGTGCGCCGATATCGTAATGTCCCTCCACCTCTTCCGAGAGAATCTGCCGTGCAATGAGCTCAGTCTTGATTGCATCTTCCTCGCCGCTCTTGTAGCCCGTCATGTCTAGCATGAGATCTCCTGTCTCCGTCACATGCGATGGTATGTTTGAAGTCCACAGCTTCTTGGAGAGGTTGACAGCACGGGTCATGGCCTCTTGGCTCGAGATTGGAGGAGGGCTTGTAGAGCGCTCGGAGATGGCAGAATGTGCAATGTTGTATCGGGAGGGTCTCTGGGGCGACTTGGGTCCATCTTGGAAGGTCCTCTTCATCGCTTCTTTCGCCGATGGGAGCACATCATCGGTGACTGATCTGGACATGTGGCCGTCCTGACCTCTTGACGAGGGCCGTCTCAAATTCGTGTCAATGTTAATTCCGTTTAGACTGCCTGAGTATATGTTAGTCTACAGACCGGTGCCGGGCATTATCTGACTTACTTAGACTCGCATCGCTTTGACTGCGTTTGTCCAATGTCAAGGAGGGTATAGCGGACATGCTTCGGTCATGCCGCCTTCCTTCGAGCTTAGCTCCATCCAGCGCTCCGCTCAGGTCGAATGGGTCCGGTCGTTCCAGCCCTGGCGTCTCGTCTCCCGCAGGCAATACCGGAGGACTGCTTGCGGGCGATACAAGAGGTGATGTCTGGAGCGCTTCAGGTATACTCGCCGAGGTCTCGAAGACGAAAAAGGCCTCCCCACCCTCACCCAACTTCATGGGAAAATCCCGCTTGACATCGTTGACGCGGAACTCTACCTTCTTCTCGGACGGTCGAAGTAGCGAGAACTTGCCGAAGCGGACGTGGAATGGGGAGCAGGCGAGGGAGCCATCCTCTTGTTCGACGACTATGACATCGATTGCGCCGCTTAGAGTGGCAGGGTTGATGGAGTTCCAAGTCTTTGACACCGATCCGGAGATGGAGCGCACATATTGCATTGCCTTGTAGGTGTGAAAGCAGCCTCGAGAAGAGACTCAGGGAGGGGAGCGGAGAGTCGGATGGGAGGAGGGTTAAGTGGTCGAACGGGCTCGGGGTGGTCGGAGGAGAAGCCGTGGGGTAACGATGTCGTACAGAGATGGCGCAGGCGGATTGTTAGACGGGGAATGGATGTCAAGTCTATATTCGGGAACAATGGATGTAGTATAGTACAAGTGGAGGGAGGATGTGTGCTAGAAATGAAGACGACGGCTGAAGACTGGAGTAGATGACCCCGGGATGAGTTACGTATGATGGTCTTTTGCGGCTGACAACGGTTCCGTCACATGGACGCTTCGCAGCCGGCTATTGTCGCAACGGCTTTCCTGGGCGCAGGGCAACAACTCGCAGGTGATGTTAGATCCTGGGATGCAATGGACAGAAATTGACGAGGTACTGCAGGAATGTCTGCTGGAGCCAGAGCTGAAGACAAGGGGAGAAAACTTGCAGGTGTCAGTTCAACAAAGTTTGACAGTTGAGCTCCAGCTGTGGCTTGCCGTGGCTTTTGACGGCTTCAAACTCTCATTCGGAATCCGAATTCGGAATCCGGAACATGCATCTTGATGGGCTTGTCAGCTGGGTCAGAGACAGAGAAAAATAGGGGACCGAAACACGCTCCCGTCGTAGTCTCGACCAAATGTTGCTGTGTCTGAATCAATGACGGCAGCCTTAACACACAGTCTGGGGAATATGGATTTGCAGATCCAAAAGCAATCACACTCAAAGACTTTACTGAGTCATTCGGATGGGAATCATCGAAATGCCCATGATGACCTTGCTGCCTCAGGCCGCAGCATGGCCTAGAATCGCAATAGCCGAAGACGTGGAAAGCGCCGCAAAATCTCGCGTGCGCAACCCGCAAAGCTTGTCCGTCGGATTGCTTGCTCACAGATTCAAGAGCAACAATCCTGCTGGCAGCTTCACTCGCTTCCTCTTCTCATGTGTCGCAGCACTCTGTCCCGTCTGTGACATGAGTTTCCGTTCCCTCGTCAAGTTTTCCTTCCACGATGTCTTCCACATGGGCACCTACGTGCTGGAGGACCACTTGGAGAAGCCCTTTCTTGCGGTTGCGTTGATATGGTACGTTCAAATTGTTGTAGGTACGCTGTAACAAGGACCAGCTAACCACCTGTAGGATGGCATGGCGGTTCTACGACATCTGGTTCAACACCGCCGAGGAGGACCTCATGAACGTCCTCGGTTACGAACGCCCTCCCGCTCCTGTCGTGACACTGGCAGCGATCAAGGCAGACGGCGTACAGCTGCGCTGGAAACCTCCAGATCCAAAGTCGGTCACACACTATACTTTTAGACTGAACGGGGTGGATGTGGGAAGCATAGCACCAAACGAGTCACCGGCTACCATCAGTAATCTCAAGCCAGGTCATTTCTACCTGCTCAATCTCGTTGCGACCAATGCCCTCGGTTTCACCTCCTCCAGTTCGAATGTCTACTTTCAGACTCGAAGCGCTAGCACCCACGATTTCTTCGACCCTCCCGCTCCTGACCGCGAACAGGCTCCATCTCCCGACGATGAAGCTTGGTACCCAGCCCCCAAGGTTCAACACCATAGAGTCCATCGCGCATCGCTTGCCGTACCCTCCACTGCTCCCGCCATGGTCAGAGAACACAGCGGCTCGCAGTCTCAGATGCATCCGAAGCGGAACACGCCAAGGCGCCCTTCCCCGGCTGCTGGCGGTGAAGGTCACAATAGCAGCGACGAAACGTGGGCGGAGCAGGATGAACAAGAAGGCAACCTTCAACAGTTGACGGAGAAGCTAGAAGCGTACAGGCTGGAGATTGACGAGGCAGAGTCCCAGATGGCTGAAGAGGAGGAAGACTTTCAGAGACAAAAACTTGAAAACACTGAGAAAAGAGATGCACTCAAGGCTACTGTCAAGGAGCGAGACGATGTGAGCAAGGAGCTGAAGAGGCAGGTAAACAAGCTGGAGCGAGACGTTACGGCTGCTCAAAGCCGAAGGTCGGCGCAGGAAAAGGCCCTCCAGCAGAAGCTCAATGAGCGGAACAAGATCAAGGAAGACATTGCCAGATGGGAGGCTGAGGTCGTTGAGATGCATGAGGATATTGAGCAGATGGGCTCGCAAAAGGAGAAATGCGAAACCGATACAGAAGAACAGGTTCAAGAACTGCGGGAGAAGCATGCGGAAGAATTGGCGGTTATCAAGGCCATGGAGGACGAAGTGCGGCAGAATAGCGGAAGGATCAAGGAGCTCGAAGAAGAGAAGCAGAACTTTAAAAATGGAGCTGACAACAACCATCAAGATGAACCCGTCACCCCAAGTCTGGCCAACGAAGACAGGGACTGGGAAGAGCAGCTGAGAAATCTGCAAGCTCGTTACTCGGCAGCATATGCTGCGTTCCAAGAGGCGCACCTCTTGATGAACACCAACAGGCAACGACTGGAATACCTCTCTCAGAGACGGCTCAGTCAGACCCAGTTTCCATTCCAAGGCATGCAAAGCCGGCGAAACAGTGCAAGAATGCAAGCGGGAATGCCCATCATTGAAGGATCCGCCACTCAATACAGTAGCTTCCCTGCAACCACTGCACCTTTGCATGCGTCGGGCTTGACCAGTCTCACCAATGGCACCCACGCCGGCTTCGCATCTACAGCGGGCATCTTCAACTTTCCGCCCACCTTCTCGCGTCCGGAAGTGCTCCACGAGACGGGAATGTCGCAGGCGGATATTGATGTCCTCACTGGTGGTGCGCCCATGAGTCCCACTGCTGGCGGTCTGCTGCCCTCTGGCCTTCTTGGCGACGATCTTGAGGATCATGAAGAAAGTGAAACTGAGAGCGAATCGTCAGAGGAACCGGAATTACCCAAAGACTCTCCGCCTAAAACCGAGGCTACTATTGCTTCTCCCGCCGGTTCCGTACTTACCACGGTGAATCCTCTTCCCGGGCTAGGCGCACCACAGACACTGGAGCAGCCAACCTCACCTTTGTCACTCAACAGTCCTTCACCAAGCCTCTTCTCCAGTCCTAGAGAGAGCAGTAACAACCTCAATCAATCAAACCAAGTCGAAAGGGTCATGGATACCGATCGGAGATCGATACGGTCTTTGAGCGGTTCTTTCAGGGACATGCAGCCCGCACCTCCACAGAGCACCCGGTTTGGCAGTCTGTTTGGTTTCAGCCGGACAAGAGGAAAGACCTTGTCAGAGGAAGGCTTTGCCTTTGGCTCGCTCAACAAGTCACAGTCACACTCGATGCCCCGGCCCATGGGCGGCAGTGCAGATGACCCTATAGGCACCGCACGGCGGAGGCTTAGTCACTCCGGTGGCAGCTGGATGGACCAGATGTCTAGCTTGGTGTCGAGAAAGCTGCCCGAAGCAGGCAGCCCGGAAAGCTCGAAGCACATAGCGACCCGCAGGAGGGCGTTCAACATGTTCAACCCCTGGTCACCAACTGCATCCGATAAGCCATCCTCACCTCGGCCGACGTCTATCGCATCTTTCGACAACGTCCTTCCGCGACCTTCCTCGGAGAGCCAGAGGTTTGGCTGGCCTGTTTCTGATACCTTGGGTCACAGGAACAGCCCTCTGCAGGCTGACTGGGGTGTTCAGTCCACGTATTCGTGGTCAAGGCATCCATCACGGAGACCTTCAATCCAGCATGGTGCTTCCAGCAGTTTCTCCGAAGCCATCGGCCTGCCACCTGCCCTTGACTCGCTGGACGTCCCTAGGGAGACCACTCCTCCTCTGGCCCCCATCGGCACCAGTCGACCCACTTCCTCCTCCGCCAAAAAGCCAGTCCTCAACCCCGCCGCCCCCAGCTTCAAGTCCTTCTTCTCCTCCAAGTCCAAAGCAAGCGAAAAGTCAGAGAAGGACAAGACAAAGAAGGACAAGAAAAAAGACAAGCAGAAGGCCGACGAAGAACCCGAGTCTCGGCCTACCTCCTCCGCCCCCTCTTCCTCCCACGGTCCCGGCACCGAATACTCCGAATCCCTCCACTCCGACGCCCCCCGCTCTTCTCTATCCCACTCCCTCACCGCCTCCGCTGTTGAATCACTCACCGAATCCCGCGACTCCCTCGACAGAAGCATTTCCTACACCCCCTCCGACTCCGCAACCCCAAGCAGCGCAACCCCAGGTCTGAAGGAAAAAGAGTCCTTCATGCAAAAGCTCACCCGCAAGAGCAGCAACACGACCTTCAGCTTCGGCAGCTTCAAGAAGGACAAGGGCTTTTTCGGCAAGAAGACCGACTTGGGCCTTGGCGTCGACGAGGAGGAGGAGAACACCGCCACCCCTGCGTCGAGAAAGTCGGTGGATTTCAGCATCTTCGGCTCCGGGAGTCCGCTCATCGGCGGCAGTGAGAAGGAGGATGAGAAGAAGGGCAAGGCGAGGGATAAGGCGGACGGGAAGGAGAATAGGAGCAGTGGGCTTAGTTGGAGCAGTTTTAAGAAGATTGGGAGGGGGAAGGATAGGGGGAGGGGGGAGAGAGATGGGGAGGGGGGGTTGGTTAGTGGGGCGGAGACGGAGGCTACGGAGACGGGGGATGAGGATGATGAGTAGCTGCGGGTGGGGAGGAGGTGTGTACATTCGCGTGATATACCACTTGTTGTTGGACGGCAGCGTGGGGTGTGAGTCTGCTTCGTTATACGTATGAAGATGGTGCAGATGTGCCCCTGCATGTTTAGTTCTCTCCAAGTCACTTTTGTCTGAGGAAGAGAAACTCGGTGGTCCCCTTGCCCTTCGCACCAATTCTTTTGCCTCCATCATCCCCCCTCTTCCCTCATCCAATTCACCGTGAAGATAGCATGCACATGTCAAGAGCATTTATCTAGTAGTTTTCTTATCGATTGTCGGCCCTGTCCAATACGCTGTCTTCATAACATCGTGTCCATGGTGCAACTGTACATGCAGCTCTCCCTTGGCTCTGAGAATCAAGCTGGGCATCTCAATGACACCTTAAGAATCCACCACACCACTCGCAAGCGTTCCGTCTCAGGTAGGAGTCTTGGTCTTCGCGAGTTGGTCTCTACTCAGTCCTCCGACACATGATTGCATGGTCTCCTTTGGTTTTCGAGAGTGCCATGAAAAGATTCACTTTCCATCTTGTGATGCAACAATGGACTCGTTATAGATTCTTTGTTCACATCACGATGGCCCATTCTACATTTCATTGTGTCCACAATGGCACAATACGTCCAGCATGTGCTTTCTTTGTACATATAGGCTTCAACCTGTGCAGGTAATATACTCGGTGAACTGTTCCCTACCTCGATCGCTCTGTTCTCTTTCCAGTTATCCCCATATCCTCGAATCTTTCGTCCTTCTCTCATCCTTCTGCGTCAAGAGCTGGTCTCCTCTCCATCGATCAAGCAACCAACACCCCTCCGTTCGTTCGCAAACCCCCTCGTTTACCCCCCGCCGCTGTCCCTCCCAGATCGATCTCACCAAACACACCATCATCTCGCCGTCTACTTCACCCCATCACAACCTCCCGCTGCTCTCTCCAGCTGCTCTCTCCCGCACCAAAAATGCCCCGCTGCGACGACTACCATCCCACCCCCGCCTACGCCCGGGACCGCACCTCCACCGCCTTCCTCAACACCACCTCCCCCCTCCCCCCTCACCCCCCAAACTGGATCTCAGACCACCCCTTCCGCATGGAACGCCGCTGCCCCAACACCACCACCCCCGGCCCGCTCCCCTCGCAAGGGCACGCCCTAGCCCAATGCCTCCACTGCATCCGCCGCCACTCTACCGACCCCGCCCACATAATCCGTTCGATTTGTAGAGCGTGCAGCGCCGCCGCCCACGCAGAGTGGCGCGTCCGGCGGGAGGCCACCTTGCACGGCGTCTGCCGCCCCTGCGAGACGGCTATCCTGCGGGACGTGAGGAGGAACCACGCTGCTGCTTGGCGGGGGAAGGCGACGCATGTGGATACGTGCGTGTGTGCGCCGACGGTGGAGTATGAGACGCAGAACTTGGGAGGAGGGGCGTTTCCCCCAGAGGCGAGGGACGCGCTGATGCAGCCGCTTTGTTGGGGGTGTGTGGTTGATATTTGCGCTACGGGGTCCGAGACCGTTGGGGAGGAGGGTTAGGAGGAGGGTTGAGAGGAGCAAGAGGGTGAGGTGGGTGAGGTGGGTGGGGAAGAGGACGGAGATTGATGGGCAGTTGGTTGGGAAGGGGGTGTTTGTGTATCCGACGACGCATTATCAGGTGCCGAGGTGTTTGGCGGATGTGCGGACGGGGGTGAATGGGTGTGGGAGGGTGGCGAGGCATTCGAGGAGGGGGGAGGGGAATCGGGTGAGGTGGTGTATGGGGTGTAAGAAGTATGTGGTAAGGCCGGTGGGGTTCAGGGGTTGGTGAGCGTGTTCTTGGGTGTTTTCTTGTTCGGTCGCTGTTTCTTCGTCGTTGGAGTTGCTCTGTTTTGGCTTGTGTATACCGTGTACTCCTGGTTTCTGCCTTGCAGGACTGTCCCTCTATGCACTCGTTGTCCTTGAGGTATCTTCAATGACCGTACTAGGTAAGTTCTTCAGGTTGTCTGCTCGTCCCATGTCCTTGACCATACTTGCTACCCTCGGTTCTGCAGGAAAGAAGGGGATTCGAGCTCTTTGTCCGATCCTTTGTGACCCTTTTTTTCTGTATCCATGGGTTTTGAGATCCATCTTAAGTCACTAGTATAGAACAAGGGCCTCTTTGTACCGGTCCTTGTCTCCTTCTATCCCTTTGATATGTCTCTCACTTCTGAACTGTATAAGTCTTACCGTCGAGTCTGGTGTTGTTGTCTAATCCGCTTCCTCTCACGTATCGCTTCATACATCCTTCGCGCGTTCCAGACCTACTGGTAAGAAAGGTTTATCGTCATATACTAGCTTTCCTTAAAAATTCAGCAGCACTGCGGTCACTTCTTCATACCGTAAGCCCTTTTTCTTGTTCTCACATTTCCCGTGTCTCAGCTTTCCAAGTCTACCCCCTTACTCACTTCAACCACCCATGGCACACTCACTCACCTGCACCGTCTGGGGCCCCCACCCAATCCCAAACCGCACGAACCACTTCAACCCGCACCTCGCGATCAACCCGCACCTCGACTCGCACCAGCCCCTCCCGAACGCTCTAGCGGCGCCCACCCAAGGAAACTGCGGCAACACCGCCGCGCAAACCGGGGCTCCCCTGCGTCCCTGCCGTCGAAACCACCCTGTCCAGGTCGGACACAACGAGACCGTGTGCCAACCCTGTCGGGACGGCGTCAGGGAAGAGACAAGGATCGTGTGGGAGGCCAGGCTACTAGGTATGTGTCGGAGCTGTCAGAGGAGAGAACTGAGAGCTCATCCACTGATGCACAATGCTTGTACGTGCAACGGTCCTGCGGGGACGCCGCCGAATCAGCAGGTTTTCCGGCAGTCGTGCTGGCTGTGTATGTGCGACTTGCAGCTTACGTTGAATGGTATTGCAGGTCCGCGAATATCCAATAGGAAGAGGTTGACGAACAGCCCACGCCGGAAGAGGACGTTTGATGGTAGGTATCGGCCGAAGCGGAAGAATCCACCTGGTCCGATGGCAGCGCAGGCAACGCACCGAGAGCCAAGGTGTCCTTGCGGTAAGAAAGCGGTCCACACAAGAGATTGGATTGCTGACCTACCAGCTGCGAGGGTAAGGAGTTGTGTGTGTTGTGACGGGGTCGTTGTTCGACAGTTGAATCCTATTACGCAGAGGCTGGAGGATGGATTCATGATTCCGTGAGTAACTTTCGTTCTGTATCGTTTAGTCTATACAGAATGTAATTGACTGCCATTCCGATGTGCCACATATTGTCGATACGTCGTTTTAGACAGCGGTTGAAATACACGGCTGTACCTTTCATCGTGCAACACGAGAAACGTTGTCGACAAAGAAATAAAAACCGGAAGCACAACCTACCGTTCTTGCTATCGGATGTTGTACTATACCGTCAATGATATGCCCTGCCGCATCCGGCCGGTACCTTCGCGTGTAGAAGTCTTTGTCTTAGTTCAAAATAAAAGGCCCTGGAGAACCACCGCGCGAGACACCCCTTCGCCAACGAAGTCTAGCTATATCAGTCCAAACCTTCCTGGACCTTGTCTCTCTCAAAGACGAGCTTCCAACGCCCCGTCTCAATCATGGCCCAGCCTCTGCGGCGTTCGGCGCGAATCCAAGCTCAGCGCAACGCTCCTCCACCACCGAACCCCCGACCTGGAGCACGACTTTGTAGCGATCTTTGCCCCGCTACTGGCAGCTTCGGGCGCAGCGCTGACTACTTCGGCCGAGACTTTGGGGGTTTCCCGTTGCCGTCGAACTACGTCGGCGTACTTCCAGCGGAGCCTCATTTCAGATATCAACCTGCACCGGGCCAACATGGACGGGCGGGAGCAATGGTACTAGCACCAGGGCAAGTTCCCCGGTGGACGCGCAGGTGCAACAAGGCGGAGTTCTCAGATCGTTGTCCTGGGGCCCTGAAGTCCTGTAAGCCATGCCTTTTGGCTCATCCGGGTCGAAGTCGGGCGGCCATCGCACGCCGGAATTACTGCCGTCAAGATTGCTTCGCGGAAAACCAAGAGGAGCTGGAAGCCAGAGCGGAGGCGAGACTGGCCGGCGTGTGTAACAGGTGCAACAGGGTGATCAGGAGAGTTACGGCGCGATTCCACAACGGGTCATTGTGGTGGTGTACGTGCCGCCCGTTTCCCGGACACGGCGTGCACCCTAACCAAGATCCTCATTACAAACGCCGGTGCTGGTATCATGTATCCACGATGTTCACCGATGACACGCTTGGAAATAACGGTCAGCTTCTTCATATCGGAACCGAGAACCGTGCACGGATGAGGATCAAGTTCTTGAAAGAGATCACAAACGTTGGGGGTCATCAATCAGTGCCCATCCCGCCCTTAACGGTCCCGCACCAGACTCCCCGATGTCGTTGCGGGAGGATTGCCGATCATAGGAGAGAAGGTCGAAATGGAAGACGCATCAACGCGGCCAAGGTGCGGCACTGTCTTACCTGCACGAGGCCGGTCGCCAGGCTGTGACACCAACTGAAGAGGTTCCGGACCTGCAATGGAGTCGGCGTTCCTATCCTGATGCAGGCAATGATGGATTATAGAGTATGGTCCCAGACCGTTATAACCTCTTTTCGTACTGTCAATACGATTAAATGCAATCCAATAATGAGAATAGTCTTAACCTTTGCCCATGCCCTAATACATGCCACGGTCAACTCTCTAACTTTTGCACGGATCGACTCAACTCGGGTGTGCATTATGCGTTGGGCGAACAGAGAGCGGAGCCTTTGACTGTCATGCCTGTGCCTTATCATAGCAGTCCCGCATCCGGCACGCTATAGCTTGGGAATGACTTTTGTTCCATGATATAGAAGCGGCTGGATGAGGAAATCCTAAACGTCCTATAGTGGCTGGTCTCGCACGGGTCGTCTACAATGAAAAACAGGTTAGTGCCCTACCTTCCCGACCCTTTCCTTCTATCTTGTTAAAAGCACAGAAAGACGAGCAACATGGGAGAAGATGGGAATCCTAGAAGATTGCAAGTCTTTGCGGGGTCGTTGACTATCAGAAACAGCTTGCCCAATTGGTTTCGTAGACATAGTGAGCGAAACAGAAGGAAATCTTTCGAAGTATCATAGCATTTTATCATCGGAAAGTGTCGCAATGTTTCCACCTGCGGTGGTCGTTTTAGAAGCACGAAGTTGACGCGAGACGAGTGGACGGTGAAGTCTGACGAAAGCGGCGCGCCGAAGATTTACCGGCCGCCGCTTTCGTTGCTATGCCCGCAACAATGTAAACACACGACTTCGTAGATCTTCTTCTATCTCCGCAACAGCGCTTCCTAGCAGCCTTTTTGTACAGTAATACCACTTTGCTTAATTTCTCGGCGCAGCTTCATATTCGACATAGCAATAGCCAAATAGCATTCCCCAAATTCATACTGCTACAACATGGATTCTCTTATGAACCCAACCCTCACCACCGCACCGGACACCGTGAAAACAGCTCCTGTAGCGCGGTCAACAGCAGACGGCAATGTCATGAAGAGGTCTGTCTCGCCATGCGCCCCTGTTAAACTCACACTGACATGTCTCCAGGCTCCAATCGGAACTCATGACCCTAATGACCTCTCCCTCACCCGGCATCTCCGCCTTCCCCTCCGGAGAGTCGCTCCTCCACTGGACAGCCACCATCCTCGGACCCAGCGACACGCCTTACGCCGACCTGACCTTCAAGCTGACCTTCGAGTTTCCCAACAATTACCCCTACGTGCCGCCAACCGTGCTGTTCAAGACGCCCATCTACCATCCCAACATCGACTTCTCCGGGCGGATATGCTTGGACATCCTAAAGGACAAGTGGAGTGCGATCTACAATGTACAGAGTGTGCTTGTCAGCTTGCAGAGTTTGCTGGGAGAACCGAATAAGTACGTCCGTCGGGAAAGTGGGTGCTATGAATAGGCACATGTACTAATTTAGCTGTGCAGCTCAAGCCCCCTCAACGCGCAGGCTGCTGAGCTCTGGGACAAAGACATCAAGGAGTATCAGAGACTTGTCCTTGCGCGACATGTTGATCTTACTGAGGAGGATGGTATGGACATGGCTATGTGAACAGCATCCGCTGTGGTTGCCGAGTGTCTTTCGAACGAAAAGGTACAAACGGCTGTAAAAACATGCCCTAATGGTGACGAGAGTTATTGCATTCGGAAATGAGCGTTATGTTGCATAGCATGGGCGAGTGTCACTGGCTCGGCGGTGGTGGGCTTGGAATGGTATGATACCTCTTGCTGTTACTTAGATTCAATGATCCTGTTTCGTAACTCCAACACCTTCTTCCATCAAGACACAAGTTTCTATGTCGACTCGTTCAACAGAAGAACAAGCTTCGACAGGAGTTTGCAAACGTCCACTTCTCTCATGGAAGTTTGGTGATGGAGATCAAGCTCGGATCTACTGCCTCTATTACCGTTACGAGCTTGTTGCGGAAGTCAGATCTGCTCAACTTCTCGCATTAGCAATCGTCAATTACCTCCTGCTCAAGGTCTCACGCTAATCTTCACTCACTGCACTTGTACTTCGGTTAGCAAGCCGCTCAATGTTCGGAACTCAGTAACTCCGTGGCCGCAGAAGCCTCAGGCCAATATCAACGCCGACCCAAACTCACTTTATATAACGCGTACGGAGACCCCTCCATCAGCTGAGTAGCTTTGGTTCAATGGCAATATCTCCCGTGGTCATGAGTCACAATATCGATCCCTACATGAGTTCGCTTAAAATGCAAGCGACCGCTTAAAGTAAGCGCATGGAGGGGCCCTAGAGCGATTGATACTGTTGAGTCTATACCAGTTTATGAGAGGCGCTTTCGTGCCATCAACATGAATGGAGACGCTCACTCGAGACCCCGAGGGCTCCAGGCTCGGGTGAGGAAGTGGTTTCCGGACGTGGTGGCGGCAGCTCAGCTTTTGCCTGGGTTCGGATCCTGCAGTGTCTGTTTTTGTGCCATGCTCTTTGTTTGAGGTTGACGCTCGAATCTGCAGTACTCCACATACTAGTACTTGATTGCCAGCCCTCATGCACCTCACCATCAACTTCACCTTCGGTCACCATATTCACGAGACCCTCTGCTATTCGAACGGCCGAAGCCCAATGCTTGTTCTATCTTCCAGTAACTCAAGACTATTGACATAGCTTGAATGAGATGTTGATATTGAGAGCATAAGGATGTATGGATTATACCAGCCAACATTTGACTTCGTATCAATACTCTCATTGTCCAAAAGGAGACTAGGATGCAGGTTGCGATGTAACATCCCAAAGAAACAAAAATCCATTTGATCGCAATGTCAACGCTTGGTCTTACGATAGTAAAGTACTAAGACTCATGGCGGCAGTCTGGTCTACACCTGCAGGTGGTGCAAGGGTCCAATCTTATTAAGCTATAGGCAGTCGGGTGTGCTGCGCTTGTCCAACTACGATAGTCGAACAACTTGTCGTTCTGGTAGTCTACCAAAAGTAGTGGAAAAGCGCACACGTCTGAGATTGGTGTTAGTTTCGACCGTGAGCTGACTTATATGTGATTCACTGTCAGTCATCTAGAGCAGTCTCTCGCACGTGACGCCAAATGGACTTGCAGACTCAAAGCACACCTGGATACGAGCATTCTGCATAAGCGAACGACGACGGTACCTTCTTTGAGCTTGACCATCGAAGCTTGTCGAAGCTTGAAAGAACAACGAAGACTGAACAGACGCTTGCGGACGTCGACTCGATTCGCAGCTGCCAGGCTGTACCAAGACTTCTGTGTGCACTTGCACCGCTTTTAGATCTTCCCCTGAAGTTGCAGACGTCCGGGGTGACAGCCTTGGTAGTCGCTGCAAGTGAAGGTGAATCTTTGACCCCTACACGTGTACCTGAGTGACGGCCCTGTGCCCTCGGTCCCTGAAGGCATGCAGGGTGCATCTTGTTCTACCTATGTGTACCGCAGCGATCCAATGCCGCCAACCCGTACTCGTACAGGCTAGAGGGCCACTAGGTTCGAAGATCTGCTCTCGACTGTCCACCATGCGGCGCAATACGAGACTTCAGCCGTCGTGCTGGCCAACTCAAGGCTGAACATTGCGGCCGTAAGTCTACATTCGCCGAGTCCCTTGTATGTGATTTCTGGGATGTTTGCCACAGTATTCAACTTTCATACACCACAGTCTATGTCGTCTATCCGAACGGAAATTAGTTCATTTCGAAACACCGATGTCGTCTCTGAACCGTAACCTACTGTTTCCCGCGTGTCTTGTTTACCCCGGGGATGTCTCGCCCGGTCGCGGATTAGGACAAGATCTTGTTCTCTCCGAAGCATCTCCTGTGACTATCAAGCAGCCCTCCATCAATGGTCATCTCTATCATCTCAAGCCACCAAGTTGGGTGGCAAACCTAGCAAGGACCGTCCAACAAAAGCCAATCATTGCTGCGGCTGGAGATTTATTTAAGCATGCTTGCTAGGTACAACGACGTCAAACGTACCATCCCGCCACTATGCGCCTGCACGACTTGAGAAAGAACGCGCTGAGAGCAGAGAGACACTTTTGGCCAGTCATTGCGAAAGAGCTACCTTGGATGTTCAACAATTAGGGCCTAAGTTACCCTAAGAGGGATGCCGTCAAACGCCTGATCTTCTCGTTCAATAACGAGCAAACAACAATCTGGATACGAGGACATGCATTAGCGGGAGACGTCGCCCCAGCTGAACCGCTCTTTCGCGTGCTCATGCCAGCCCAGAAGAAGTTTAGTGAGGTGCGGCTGATCAAAAAGCTTGCCCGAGCTTGTCGAAACTGATGGGACCGAGGATGAACGACCTGGTCAAAGGCTTCCCTGCGGGAGCAGTAAAGGTAGCTGAGATGGCAAATCTCGAGAACCGTAAGTAAAGATCTACTGCTACTCTGTAGAATGTCCAAACGTCCTAGATACCGCTACTATGTAGGGCGGATCTCTGCTCTCCTCGCTCCAACGATCTAGAGTGGCCAACCCCGGACTCGTATCACCCCAAAGTGCCACATTGGTTGAACCAATTAGGTCGTGAAAACAACAAGCAAACGGGTATAGCAGGCGGCACGATACGAGGGCCTGGACATTCATGAGCCTTTCATCGCCAAGTCTACCATACGGCCGTAATGCCGTCACGCAAAGTCTCATGTATATAATCTGCAATAGCGCAGCTATGTTTGATTACACCGCACGAAGAGAGTCCTTCGGCTCAACTAAATCAAATGTGGACCCCCCAGCTCTGTCTGCTGTTCTTCGCGTCAAGTCAATGTAAAGTTTCCCATGTCGACATGCACATGGGCATTTGCTCACCTCATCCCAGAACCGACGAACCCCACAGGCAAAAACGTCTGCACATGGACGTGGAAGTCCCCGCGTGCAAATACAACCCATCCCCCACCGGAGCCCTCTCCTCCGCAGTAGAAGTTCCCTCAAAATGCCTCTGGACCGGCCCCTTCAGCCACCAATACATTCGCAAAAATCGCGACCTCAAGTCCTCCCGCCAAGACTTCCAGCACCTCCCTAAAGTAGCTGGGTACCTGGGCTTTCACTGCTCGTGCACGCTGCTGCATTGGATGAAGTGCGTTGATCCGTTCGTGTGGCGGAATATCCAGATCTGGGTACTGGGTTTGTATGAGTTGAAGCGAGAGAAGTGGGACTACGTTATCCGCGATCAGAAGCTTCTGGATTTGTTCACGAAATAGGGAGATCTGTTTGCGAGGGTGCTGGAACGGTGCGGTGTAAGGTCGACGAGGAGGGTGGTGGAGAGGTATCCCACGCCGGAGACGGTGCACGAAATTTTCACAGCTTCTCTGTCCTGCAAATGATGGATACAGGGGAGTCGACGGCGAGGTACTGCACCATCATCACAGCGCTAGAAGTGTGGAATGTCCTCTTCCTCACCCCTAGGGTGTTCCGCGGTGATGCTGATGAGGGCGATGCGGTATTTACCGAGTCGGCCGTGCAGGTCGGTGAAGAAGAGGGGGGATTTGATGGGGTTTTGGGTGCAGGAGAGGGAGGCGGAGGGGGTGAGGATGGGTCTTGAGAGGGGTGGGGAGGGATTGGAGAGTTTTCGGGGGAAGTTGCGGGCGTGGGGGAGGGAGAAGAGGAAGGAGGTGCCGGGTAGGTTTATGGTGGTCAGGTTGGGAGGACGCGAGGACGGGATAGAGGAACAGAAGGAGGAGGAGGAAGGGATCTGGGAAGTAGAGACGTCTGTTGAGAGAACTATGAAGGCTATGTGGCATCCGGAGCATAAGAGAAATTATTCGTCAGATGAGGGGGACAAAAAGATGGACCCATCAAAAAGAAGGCTCATGATTCGCTCAGCAGGTAATTCACCTTGTGAACGTCTACCATCCGAGAAAGAGAGGAAGGCCGTGTGGTCACGGCGTTGAGTTGTTGCTACAGAAGTAGACGCGCAGCCCTTGGACGTTGTTACTCTTCAGTGGACAAAGACTACAGCAAACGGCGACGATAGCATGATACCTAATTGAAGACACCTGGATGATGACAAATGAAAATTGTTTACAATGAGTCTACCAGCGATTTCGATCAGTAAGCCTGTCGAGTAATATAGGTGCCCCTACCGTACATATTTGCAGCTGTGACCCCTTTCCCCATTTGCCACCTAACCCACGCTTTCCGTCCGCTCATACCTTTCTCCGACTTCTTCGTCTCACTCCTTTCTTTCCTCTCACCGCCCTCTAATTTTCACCACTATATAATCCAAATAAAACATTCACTCTCCCAGCTGAGTAGCCGAACCAGCTTACCTCGTGGCCTCTGTACCACCATCACCGGCCAACCACCTCTCGAATCCCCTTACTAGCAGAGGATTCAAAAGGCAGGACCCGGAGATGCTGCAAGCCAGTTAATGAGAAGGCGCCCTCCATCCGCACTGGTATCCTCATAAATCGCTTGACGATCGAGGTGTGGGCTCAGCTTTTGCTTTGACAGATCAAGCAGGAGGTGGGAGGGCAAGGTGATAGGGAAGGGAAGGAAGACTGGATTCGATTCCGGACGGCGCATCTTTTTGCGGCTTACCGTCCTCTTTTCGTGCCTATGAGGACCTTTGGAGAGGTGTGTGCTACCCATACGGAAGCAAACATTATAACACCTCCACCTGGCACCCGTCGTGTCCTCACCCAGCTCCCTCAAGCCCAGCGATATAGATTCCTTTCCAACTCTTTCCGCCAGCTGAGTAGCTGCCCCCTATCTCCTGTGGCGCTTTGCCGGTCCAGTTGGCTCTGGGGAAATGGATCAGGCTCATGGCCAGTTTATGGGAGTTCACTCATTGGTGCCCCAGGTCTCCGTGTTTGCCCGTGTACATTCTTGCTCAGCTTTTTGGTTGGCCATACCACTTTCGCGTACTGCGTTCGACTCTCGCGCACGACGCTTTTTTGCCTCTGGCATGGAAGAAACGATCCATATCTCTAACCAATAACATACACAAGCCCAAAAAAAACCCCGCCCAAACGCTACAAATCAAACCTTCTCCCCCACACTCCTCCTCCCCCCCTGCTCCGCAACGCTCAACCTCGCCTCCACCTCCTTCACCACCCCCACCGGCCCCTGATACCCCCTATTCCTCTTCCAAAACCACCACCCGGCCACAAAAACGCTCAAACCGCCCGTAATCAAGCAGCTATAATTCATCGTCTGCGCGCTCACCGGCATGCTGTACGGAAAGCAGTAAATCACCACAAACGCGGCTATGTACGCGCATGAGATGCCGGAGACGAGGTAGCCGAGGGCGCCGCGCATGTAGAAGGGGCCGGGGAGGATGTGGCGGCGGTGGGTGAGGAGGTTGGGGAGGATGGCGGCGAGGTAGGAGAGGGTGGAGAGGACGACAAAGGAGCCGACGAAGGCGTTGAAGGCGGTGGCGCTGCCGAGGTAGATGCAGGCCATGAGGGTGCAGATGACGCCGCAGACGAGCTGGGGGTGTTAGTAGGGGGGAGATATGATTGGAGACGAGAAGGACTTACAGTTGCATTGAAGGGATTCTCCCAGCGGGGACTGATCTTACCGACGAAGCCGCTAAAGGGGGTTGCGTTGTCTCGTGCGAGGGTCCAGAGCATGCGGCCAGAGGTGATGTAGGTGCCCATACACGTGATCAGAGTGGGGAGGAAGATGACAATGATCAGGCCTAGGGATCCCCCTCTGCTGCCAGTCGCTTGCCTGTAGACTTCCACCAGGGGAAAGTTCGAGCCGGTGCCGAACACGGCGTCTATGTCGTTGATGCTGTAGAAGAGAGCCACCAGATAGCAGAATGCCGTGACGAGACCAATCACCATCTGCGCCGCAATCGCCTTCGGGACGTTGACTTCGGGCCTAGGAATCTCCTCCGCCAAATGGCTCACACAGTCCGGAGTTCCGACCGCATACGCTCCGTTCAGCATCCCAGCCAAGAAGACAAACCCATTGCTCCCCCACCCCGTCTGATTCTCCCAATCTCTCCACACAAACTCATTGCTCGCATACCCTCCACCCCCAGCACCACCAGGCATAATCGCACAAACCAAAATCGTCACAAACACGCCCCCCAAGATGAAAAACAACCCCAACTGGCTAATCACCGGCAACCACCTATTCAAAAACAGCACGCACGCGCAACACATCCACGTCACAATCAAATACACCACAAACACATTCCACCGCTGCGCCACAAAATCCGGCCTGAACAACCCATACATTGCCACAATCTCCTGCGCCAAGATACTGCTCATACTCGCGCTCCCAAAGATCCACGCGAAGAAATTCCACCACCCCGCGAACCACCCGCACACCCTCCCGTACCTCGGCCCCGCCGTCACGCTCGCCCAGTGGTACACCCCCGCGCTGCTGGGGATCGCGCTCGCGAGCTCCGCGATAGACGCGGCGACGAGCCAGTAGAAGAAGCTGACGGCGAGGAGCTCGTAGATGACTCCCGGGGGCCCGCCGTTGTAGATGGCGACGACGATGGTGCCGCCGAGGGCGGCCCAGGTGTTGCCGGTGACGATGCCGACGGAGGCGACGGAGAGGAGGGAGAAGTTGCGCTTGAGTTGTTGGGCGTGGCCGGAGGCGTTGATGACGGTGCCGGGGAGGGGGGCTTCTTCGGCGGTGGAGGGGTCGGTGGGGAGGGTGGTCTTTTTCTCGGGGGAGGAGTCCATGGTTGCGGTGGGTGAGGGAGGATGGTGATGAAATCAGGAGGTGGGATGGGAAGAGGCTCGCTGTATATGTGTACAGTAGAGGAGAAGGTAGCAAAAGCGAGCTCACATCGCTCAACACTAGCAACGAGACAACAGAAAGCTTAGATAGGGAACACAGGATACTTATGCAACGGCAGGTCTGAAGGTTTCACGTTGCGATGGACAGGGATAAAGCCCCACGCGTCATCGAAGGGAACCAGATATCTGGGAGCAGCGCGTCCAATTGCAGGAGGTGAAGATGAGATTGGCGGACCCCATGTCATCTTGCGGATCGCTGCAAGTCTGTTGATGGCCTAACGTCCTGATAAAGATCCATGGATGGTTGATGGAGAGACGAGGTCGAGATTGGCTGTCCCTGGACCAAGACCCTCGGTTACGGCTCCGGCATTGGTCCCGCTGATAAGGGTCACGTCGCGTGTGATAAGCGCGACCGTAAGCCAGCTGCGTAATGGCATGACTGTCTAAGAGTTCTGGAGAGACGAGAGAGCGATGCGCTCCGTGGTTCATTGAACCTAATGTTCCCATGATTGCTGTTGCTCATTCGCATGTGCTTCGCTTCCTCGGCTGACGAAGTAAACACATTTGACGAATGTCCTTCTCAGATACAGGACAATAAAGCAAAGAGTAACCGGGTTCATGTACCTCCCTTGCGCCTAGCAATGTATGCACGCCCGCTAAACTCATTGATCTCATCCCCAAAATCAGACTCCATCCTCTAGAGGAAACCCGCCCTTCCCCTTCTTCCACTTCACCATCACATATCCCCAATCTTCCTCTTCCCCAGCACCTCCCCCGCCCCCATATCCTCATCCTCCCCTCCCGCTGTCCACTCCGTAACCTCCCACTCCACCCTCACCCTCCCATCGCCGCTTCTTCCACCACCCTTCTGCCTCTTGATCCTCCCGAACCGACTATCCTCGACCAACTCCTCAAAGTACGGCACCCCCCTATTCGCCACGTCATGGAAGTTTCGCCTGTGCGCTGCTCTCGTCTCTGCCACAGGTGAGGTTGTGGTAGTCCGCAGCGCGTGGCCCTCTGCATCCGACACTTCACCGCTCGTAGGCTCACTAGGCACAAGCCCCAACCCCTCCAGCCTCCCGAGGTCTTCCTCGCTCAAACTCCCCAGCGTGACGAGCATCCACTCGCTCTCGTCGCCCTGCCCTTCTCCCTGTTTCTCCAAATGTCGATGCCCCTCACTCCATCGACTAATCATCGTCCCGCAGTACCCGCAAAACACCCGTCTCGAGTTTGTGGGATCGTCAGCGGTGGTGTAGACACGACGTATAGAAGCGTGGGTTTCGTCCGGGAAGTGGGCGTGGGTGGTGCTGTGGTACCAGGGGAGGGGGATGCGGAGCCAGGCGGTTAGGGGGGTTGCTTGGTGGTGGCCTGTGAGGGTGTTAGCAGAGGGATCTGAGAAGGGAAAAGTAGAGATGGATCATGAAAGGGGGAGGGAAGGGAGCTGCGCAGGGGCTGGAAGATGATTTGGAAAGGTCGAGGTGAGTGAAGGCTAGAGTGGAAGACTTACGATTCACTGCCGTGTTGTCGAAGAAGACGTGGGCGTGCTGCTGGTAGGATGTTGGCAGTTCGACGACATACTGGTTCCTCCCACAGGCGCATTCGCCTCGAAGGTGCTCCATTGAAGGCAAGTCAGGATCTATGGAAGTTTGCGGATCTTTGGGGAGTCGGTAGATATGAAGGTGATCAAATGAGGTGAGGAAGCGATTGTTTGGCGAACGAGTGTGTTTGACAAAAGACAACGAGTTGGAAAATCTGGGGGATCAAGAATGAAGGATGCAATTGTGGTGATGGAATTCTCAGAATGGCATAGAAGATGGTGGGGTCGGGCCATCGGAGCATGACCTGACTATGACGTGTGATTGGCTGTCCCCACATTGAAGCTCTACAGGAACTTTCGTGATAGCTATCAATCGTGCATTCTTGGCATTGAACATTGCAATGGAAGAGACACACCTGCTGAAACTCCCAAGAAAGCGTAAACTGAGTTCGACTGAGAGTCGATTGCGAACAGCAACCTCTTAGCCATTGCGTTGCTTTAGGATGTTTTCCTACAAGTGCTCCCGTGTTGTCAGGGAGCAACTCACGCAAGCGTTGAGAGGATATTCAACAGTAGGAAGACTGCCTGTTCGTTGCATCTCAAGCATCATATTCCAGTCTGCAGTGAGCAAACGAACATACTATGCAAAGCCCAACAACTCATTAGCCCTCCTCATCACCTCCCTCTCCCCCTCCAACAACCCCTCCTCATCCACATTCCAGAACTTCAGCCCAAAAGCCCTCAACCCCTCATCACCAGAGACCCGTTCGAAGTCCTCCCTTGTAGGCCGCCCATTGTGATCAGCCTCCCCTCTCCCACCAGGAAAATCCGGTCCGGGGATGCCTTCAAGGAAAGCCTGCCGTTGGCGGACGAGATACTGCGCGTTCAACTCCGTCAAGGGACATGCTGGGATGTACAGGACGCTGGAGTCGGACTGTCCGGCGTGGACTTGATCGACTGCATGGATAGCTATCGCTCGTCAGCGCTCCGACCCTGCAGATGAAGACACGTCAAACTCACAATCACAATGCCACACTACATAATCCCCCGGCCTCACCCTCGGAACGTGCACCATGCTCCTCCCCAGCTCCAAATGCGGATGTAACCCCTGCCTCAACTCCTGCCCATGCCCCGGCGTCGCCCCCTGCAGCCAACTCGTCATCCTCTCATCCATCCTCCAATTCCCCTCCCTCAAAAACCCCTCCTCCCCGACATCCTCCACCCCCCTCTTAGCCGAGAAAAACGGCCTCAGCAGAAAATACGCCGTCGCCCCCCTCAGCAGCGGATTCACCAACAACGTCCCCTCCCCGGGCCCCGTCTCACTCATGCTCAACCACCCCTGCGCCATGCGAAACATACTACAAGCCCCCGCGCCCTGATACCGATCGCTCACCACCGGGATCCGACAGCTGCTTTCCCACGGGTCGTACGCCTCCCACTCCCCCCGCCACACGTTATCGTACACCTTCCCCCTGCCGTAGCCTTCCTCTTCCCAGCGCTCGACGCTGCCGCCGTCGATGTGCGGGCCGAGCGCGAATTGGGCGTCGCCTGGTTGGCGGATGCGCAGGCGGTCGGCGTAGATGGTTGGGTGGGTGGAGGAGATGGGGGCGGAAGGGTTTGCGGAGTGCCAGAAGGAGAGGAGGAAGCGTTGGGCGGCGAGGAGGTTGGGGTGTGAGCGGGCGCGGATTTGGGAGGGGGACCAGTAGAGCTCGTAGACTTGGGGGTTGTTTGGTGGGAATGCTGGTAGGGGTTAGGGGAGGTTTTGGGAAGGTGGAGGCGGAGGTGGAGCGTACCTTTGGTATGAGGGTTCCTCCTCACGTACTCGCGGATGTCGTGCTTGTACTGCAGGGCTTCTTGCTCTGGCACTACTCCCCTCACTACCGCTACACCTCTCTTCCGATACTCCTTCTTGAAGTCTTCCGGCGCATTACCAATGTCCTTGAAGTCAATCTGAGGAATAACATTCGAGCCGAGTCCCGCAATGATAGGAAGCTCATCCCGCAGGTTGCGCAACAGCCGCTCCCAAGAGTCTCTGACAGCGTCCTCATGCCCAGAGACCAGCCTGGCCTTCAGGTCTGCGTAGCGGTCCGCCAATGGTTCGAATTGCAAGCCAGACATGGACGCGAAAGCATCCGAAATGTCTCCTTCGCGCTTCTGCGCGGCTGTTGCTGCTGCTCGTCTCCGCACATGTCTTGGTAGTGCTGAGCGCGCTGTAGCTCGCAGTGTAGACAACATGACGGATGAATAAAAGTGGCCAGAATAAATTGCGGGGAATCAAGCAGCAGCTGATCTGCAGTGATACTGCGGGAATACTCTATCACACCCACACTCGTCTCGTGCTTTATATACCTCCAGAAGCCAAGCCATACTCACTGCCTCGGTCGTACTTCGCAAAAGATGAAGTTGTAAAAGTTCAATAGTCGCAGATTGTTGCTCTGCGGATGGCGATGGGATGGACTGTCGGAGTACAATTCTGTAAGGCGGTCGGGATACCGCTTCGGGCATGCCGCCCGCCCACCGGGATGTGGTCAGTCGCCGAAGAAGCGCCAGCCTTCTGCCCCTCGTACCCCTCTAGCGACGGCCATTGTTGATAAACAACGCAGAAGTTCAGACCTTCTGGTCTGGCCTCCGTTATGCTCATCATCTCCACACCCAGGGAGGGACAGCCGTCCTATTTGAAACTCCTACGGCCTCACCTGTGCCCGACCGGCTGAACACCGGCACCGTCTCACTATGTATAAAGTGGCCCTCGCACCCATTCGCATCCTCGCGCCGTCTGCCCGTCTACCGCCCAGCCCTCGAGAGTGAGGGGTTCAGGTACCACCCCTCAGACCCTGACGATTCTGCCCCACCAAGGCGGCATAGACGGTCGTCACGGCCTGGTCGACGCTCGCAGCAATGGAGCTCCCACGGCTTCCAAGCACTTGGGGGAAACCTGGGAACCCCGCGTGATTGCCGCCTTCCACGGCTTCCGTCCAATTGACGCGAGATGCTGCAGGCGGTGCAGGCTTCCATGCAGGAAATCCGGGGCCCAGTGCTTCCTGCGAGCGTCGAGGGATCCTCCGAGGATGAGCCGTGTGTATAGGGTTGACGCGGTGCGGCGTGGGAGCTATGCTAAGCAGGTCCAGAGGGATTTTGGAGCTTCGAGCCGTCTGCTGGTTAAACTGTGTGGGCATCACCTGGTTCAGGTTGCAGATATGGGCCGGCGGGTAGCTTCTCCGTGTCAAATGGAGGTCATTCGGTTTCCCAGGGGACTGGAGTCGATGGAGTAGATATATTATAGCGTGCCAGTCTTCTTCCGTGTCCACTTGAGTCCCAGAAACCATCTCTCACCTACTTCACAATCCATCAAGCCGCGAGTCCTCTCCTTCTAAACTTCAAACCCAGATTCCCGAGCCGCGTGACAACATGACGGAAGCTGTGCTGCCCAAGGACTTCCTCTGGGGGTTCGCTACTGCTGCGTAAGTAGCCATTGGCTGCCGATTGACCCCTCAGGACATGCTGACAGCTCGTGAAAAGCTACCAGATTGAGGGTGCCGCTCATGAGGATGGCCGCAAAGACTCCATCTGGGATGTGCACTGCCGCAAGCCCGGCAAGATTGCAGACGCCAGCTCCGGAGACGTTGCTTGCGACTCATACCACCGGACTGCCGAAGACATTGACTTGTTGAAGCAAACCGGTGCCAAGGCCTACCGTTTCTCCATCTCGTGGTCCCGTGTCATCCCCGACGGTGGCCGCAACGACCCCGTCAACGAGAAGGGTCTGCAACACTATGTTAAGTTTGTTGATGATCTCAAAGCTGCCGGCATTGAGCCAATGATCACTCTCTTCCACTGGGATCTCCCAGAAACCCTCGACAAGCGATATGGCGGTCTCCTGAACAAGGAGGAGTTCGTTGCCGATTTCACAAACTACGCCAAGGTCATGTTCCAAGCCATGGGTGACAGGGTCAAGTACTGGATCACTTTCAACGAGCCTTGGTGCAGCTCCATCCTCGGATACAACACCGGTCTCTTCGCTCCTGGCCGCACAAGCGACCGATCAAAAAGCCCCGAGGGTGACAGCTCAAGGGAACCCTGGATCGTCGGACACAACTTCCTCGTCGCCCACGGCTCAGCCGTCAAGGTCTTCAGGGAAGAGTTCAAGCCCAAGAACGGTGGTCAAATCGGCATCACCCTGAACGGTAAGTAATCTCACGTGCATGTGGACAAGACCTGGCGGCGACTGACACTGGCGTGCACAGGTGACTGGACCGAGCCATGGGACCCCGAGGACCCCAAGGACGTCGAGGCCTGCGACCGCAAGATCGAGTTTGCCATCTCGTGGTTTGCCGACCCCGTCTACTTCGGCAAGTACCCCGACAGCATGCGCAAGCAGCTCGGCGACCGCCTCCCCGAGTTCACCCCTGAGGAATCCGAGCTCGTCAAGGGCAGCAACGACTTCTACGGCATGAACCACTACTGTGCCAACTACATCAAGCACAAGGATGGCGAGGCCGACCCAGATGACTTCCTAGGCAACCTGGAGACACTGATGGAGAACAAGGCTGGTGATAGCATTGGACCTGAGACGCAATCAGTCTGGCTGAGGCCACATCCCATCGGCTTCAGGAAGCTGTTGAAGTGGCTCAGCGACAGGTACGGCCACCCTACCATCTACGTCACCGAGAACGGCACCAGCTTGAAGGGCGAGAACGACCTGCCCAAGGAGGCCATCCTCGACGACGACTTCCGTGTCGAGTACTTCAAGGGCTACATTCAGGCCATGGCCGATGCCGTCAGCAAAGACGGTGTTGACGTCAGAGGGTACATGGCCTGGTCCCTCATGGAGTGAGTATCCCTGGTAGTCAAACGATCTGATCACTCACTAACAATGTTTAGCAACTTCGAGTGGGCCGAGGGTTATGAGACTAGGTTCGGCGTCACCTTTGTCGACTACGAAGGGGGACAGAAGAGATATCCCAAGAAGTCCGCCAAGGAGGTCGGAAAGATCTTTGGAAGGCTCATCAAACAGGAGTAGACGATAGTTGCCGGTCAATAGGATAAGTAGCGGGGCTTAGGTGTTGAGACGATACAATTCGTCCAACCCGTGCTCTTGAGAATGAATGAAAAGACATTTTTCGAAACACATGATGCCGATTCAATCGGGCGCGCAAGTACAGTTAGTGCCAACGCTTAGTGATGCCGAGAAATCCACCGCTGTGATCCTTCTGATACCAGTTGTGGTTGTTGTTGAACCTTGTCAAAGCGAGGACCTCTCTGTTTCGATGCCACGAACGCAAGGTCGGTGATCGAAAAGTCAATACTATTGACAATTTTGACATGCAGCAGGGTGGATGAGAGACTTCTGGTCTTTGCTCCTTCTCGGGCATTTTCGCAATGCAGGAAGACGTAGGCACGGCATTGGAATGCAACGTGTAATCACAAAAAGGAGGTTCAACGTAAACAAATGAAAAGCTGTATACCCACATGGTCTTGGCAGTTGGTGATGATGGTGTTCTCCAGAAAATTTTCCGAGTCAGCGACCGCAGATCAAGGCCCTGCATGAGGTCGGGCCCCCCCATGAGCCACATGACCGAAGCCACGAATGACTCCAGGTACCAATGGAATGGTAGAACAACGCTTCTTGCACAACTCTACCCACGGTAGCGGAAAACCTTACAAGGTCGCACAAAGTTATAAAGCTCTGCTCGCCCGCATGGTGGGACTCGTAATCCTGCGCCCCCCTCCTGTGCCAACCGACTCCTTGCCTTGCAGCGTTGAGTGTCACCTCGCAGCGGCGACTCAGCTGGAGTCGACATGTTGCATGCACACGGTACAATGCCAAGACTGTGTGATGGGAGAATAATATCCACACGGATAACGCGGCGAACTCAAAGGCCGTCACACGCACTTCGGCAGGCCGGTTGGATGAGGATGAAGCTTGAGGCGTGCCGTCGTCGTTGCTTTTGTTGTCAACAGGAGGGCATGAAGCGGTAGATGACGCTGTACACAAAGGAGATCTGCCGTCTAAACGTAACTAACGTTAGCATGAGGTAAGAACCAGTGCTCAATAATATAGGCTGAATGGACTGTGGTTACGATAGTTGCTTTTCTTAGTCCTGTTGGTGAGCGTCCAAGCAGCGGTCCAAGTGCTAGTATTGACACCGAGGTAATTGGGACGGCATAATTCCGCGCAAATTGCATCAATGCGGTTGGGAGCAGATGGTAGCAGCAGCAGCGGTCTGTAAATGTTCTATGTGAATCAACAATTGATGAACGATGACGAATTCATGTCAATAGGTAGATCCTGGCATGTCCCTGGATTAATCATGCCCTGTGACTTCCAAAAAGGGTTGCAGGCTCGGGCCGGAGGACGGAGAAACCGGGCTCCTGGAACCGAACGGCGAATCTGGAAGGGAATTGAATCGCTGAGCAAGGGCAAGATGCTCGACATGGCCACACGACATCTTCTGGAACCTGCACCAGCTCGTTGACGTTGTGGACTGCTGCCAACGCCTTCCTGTGATCGTTTCCAAAGCCTAATCTTTCAGAACTCTCGTTGTTGATAGGTAGAGCTTAGGGCACTCAGCCTCTAGAGACTACCACAACTCAAAATGATGCCAAGAATCTTCCTAGAAGAACAGTTCGCTGGATCTATGAGACTGGAGCAACGTTTTCCAATGTCTCCCGTCGTACGATGAATCAGCAGATCGCCAGTCGAGAGCTAGCCGCACAACGTGGTAGGCGAGGTAGGTATGAGGTGCATAGTCTACAAACTCAAAATGATGCTCTCGTAGGGTCAAACGCAACCGCGAAGGCGAGCCTTTCGAGTAGAGATGCTTCCACTGAGGTTCTAAATCTCCTGACTTTTCGAGAATGCTCGAAGCGATTGCACCGGCGTCGTCACCAGCCATCACCACTATTGGATCACCTATGCCTGGAATGGAAATTAATCGTCCAGGGAGAGTTTCAATGGACCGAGTTTCAGCCACACTTGTCACCGCTCGGAGTCTCCCTTTGGCTCCAGGGGTCGCGGAGCCTTCACTACGACAACGCCCTTCCATCTTGGGTATCGAAAGTTCCAAGGCTTCTAAGGCCGTCGTGCTCTTCATCTAGTGCTCGTCCTATCAGACTCCAGCGTTGGACAGTTGACGACCTTGTCAAAACATGTGGCACTTGATAGTCGATTGGTCCCCTTCCCCGGCGCAAGGTGCAAGCCTCACCCTTTGATAGCTCCATCGCCAGATTTACCCAGCGCCCTGGCGGCCCTCCGTAGAAGTCAGTACGGCTTCATCTTCGATTGCGGAGCATTTCCTTCAGCTCATGCGGGCTCTGTGCATATGCAAGGACGGAGTCGCGAATAACCTTCCCTGCCATGGAACCTTGTTCACAAACACATGGTCTGTAACAGCAAGCAAAAAGAAAGCAGGGGAACAGACAGGTGGAGAACAGCGTTGACAGACCGCCCTCTCCAAATTGATGGAATGCGGATTGCATATGTCTCAGTCCCAACCCTCGCATACCACCTAGCACAGCTCGCCAAGCCTCCCACTGCAGAGGCTCAGAACGGCTTAGTCAAACTTAGAACGTAGAAGCCGTCCCGGGACAAGTAAGGCCATCCATGCCGACTCAGCTCATGCGCGAATTTCCCAAACAGGCTACGTCCAGAAATAGCCCCGACAGCAGCCCCAAGCCCCTCCAGAAATGACCACGAGGACTCTGAGCGTCGTGTATACTGACCTAGTTCGCAGCACTATGAGTGTAAGCGAAGCAAGAAGGGACGAACGCGAGGGACAGGCACAGCGGGATTGTTTCAGAGCGACGCTCGCCTAAGTTAACTCACGCTTGATAGCAAGGACATCATCGTTCCTGGGCCTACGGCGACACTTTAAGAGAACGACCAGATGATGAACCACAGGACAACCGGACTCCGAGATTCGACAGTGCAATCTCTGGTACCTCCCACCCCTGAATTGACATCCCTTATTGCAAACGAACATCCGCCCTTCCCGTCGGTTTAGACCTGTGCTTCCATCATCCTAAACGCACCAACGGCCTGGTGTAGCAGTACCATGCTCGGAGAATCAACTTGGGGAAACACCGAACAAGATGCCCCACCACAGGAGTTGGTTTGGGCTCCCGGTTATTTACGACCCTTCTTTCGCCCCACCGATGATGGATGAGTACCGCGTCTGTGCGAAACTGTGCGCGCACACACAACATGACAGCATTGGATGTGCATGCAAGTCCCGTTGTGCGGACAGTTCCACGTGGTGGATCATAGCTTTCGCATGCATAAACAACCGGAAAGGAAAGCATATCAGAAAGTTTTACCTTCACGAGCAGTATCGCTGCAGCCGCCGCCGCCAACTTGGGTCGCTTCCAAGGCGAGCGCTTTATTGATCCCGATTTAGTGGATAAAGTGTAGGATGAGGGCTGAGAAAGGCGGCAAGCCTTCGTGCAACATGGCCGTCTACCGACCCCATCCCATGGCTCGCTCTACCAGACACACGGGTATCTTGGTACCCGCCGTACCATTGGCTGTCGCCCCAAGAGTCGAACAAAGTCAAGCGAAATGCTGGGAATGGGAAAGAGGGTTGCGCGAGCACCCGTTCTCTGACATGATACTTTGGGAAGCTTACACGCAAACTGCGTGTTCCTTCCGTCTTGGGCCCATCCATCGCAATCGTCTCGCTAACGCATAGTGCACCTATATGTGCAACGTCTTCGGGCGTTTCATCCCTCAAGGGACATGGTGAAGCAATAGCTGCTTATCTCGAAGCAGGGCAGAACGTGATCAGACAGCAATGTGCAGGGGCGGCACAGACCGGCATGCCTCAACCCCTACCAAAAGCGTGCAGTGACAGCAACTCTGGACGTGGAAGCGAGACAAACAACCTCGTCCGGGGATTTATCTCGTTGGTAATTCCGTCCTCTCATCAAACCGGCACCCGGAACTGTCCATATGCCATTCGTCCACCTCGATTTGCCGCTTTGGATCGGACAAGCTGAAGATATGCACCTCAAACTTGTCCAAGCCGAGCTACTTCATCTGAGCAGTCGCATTCGGCCTTGGATCGCAACCCAACCATCATCATTGGCACGGTTTTAGCTTTACCGCGATTTTCTGCGGCAATTTCCTCCCCCTGGACCTGTCCATGACTTTTTTCTAACTTTCCCCCCGCACCTGCTAACTCACTGACTTACGACCCAACACCACCAAACTCCTCTCGTTAGGCTTTTGCAAGACACCTGCTCCACCGTCATGTTTCGACAGCCTGCAGCTCCCCTGCTGCCATTGCAAGCGAGCATCAATATCGGCCGACCCCATTCGGAAGCGCCGTCCGCTGCCACTGCTGTCTATGGGTCTCTCTATTTTGCTGTAAACCAGCCACAACTCTGTGGAAAAGTAGGTAAGCAACCTTCTAGTGGTCTGACCGGCGTTGAGATCATTGCTCTTGTGGCTTGCCTACATAAAGGCTAGTGTGCCTCTCGAGCTCGAGCATCCGCAGAGGAAAGCAATATAGAAAGGACCGAATTTCCTTGATTTCTGACTTGTGCTCGATCACACTTGGATAGCGGATTCAGCATTATTGAGCACACTCGAGCATTACCACTAGCCTCCCAATAAATCAGTTCGATACGGGTAGACCATCACCGAGCAACGACAGCCCCGTGTGCCAAAGCGAGAAGCCATTAGCACACCTCAGCAACTGCAGGGGCATTCCAGTTGGTTGGTTCCAGTCAACGACGGGGAGCTTGCGGTCTTAGCCTTCATCCCTGGGGCTGCGTCGTCGGTCTCCATCACTAAACTTAGTCTACCTTTTCCCACGTGGAGGACGAGCGGACCATACCCAATCCAACACCTGGATTACACAACTTGGTACCGCACCTCGCCAAATAAGATCCGCACGTATCCCGCTACCTCACTGGTAGCCCCAAGTCCTGCTTCCCAACCCTCCTGCGTCCCTCTCCACCCTCCAACATCACTCTTGTCTTTCTTTTTACCCGTTTGGACCCAAACCTCTGGTACGCAAAAGAGGGTCACAACGTCCCTCATAAGCGGCAATCTTGCCCGTGGAACACTGCTGTGATCGCCAGCGTTGCGAGACGAGGGGACAGCTACATACATCCATCACATCATCTGACCGCCTTGGGCTGACCGCCTTCCACCACCGTCGACCACAAGGCCAACACATCGCTTGCTTCAGAAGGGCAACTAGGGCAACAATCTTCATGACTTTGGTACAGACTTTGCCCTTGGATCTGGTAGACTCGTGGTATCGGCATCCAATTGGCAGCACTGGCATCATAACCACCATGTCGCATCTTCCCCCACCTGGACATTCCACGTCACAGTACTCTCACCATCAACAGCCTCAGCAGCAGCTTCACCACACCTCCCAGCAAGATGAATTTTCGTCCGAATCCGGACGGTCAACACAAACCATAGGTGGTTTGGGGGGTCAAAGACCTCAAACTACCACTCCGCAAAGTCAAGAAAAGAAGAGGCCGTCTCGTGCGGGGACCAGAAGTGTCAGCACCCTGACCCAAGCCCAGCTGGAGCGAAAGAGAGCAAATGACAGAGAAGCGCAAAGAGCAATCAGGCAGAGAACAAAGGACCACATCGACAAACTGGAGAAGCGCATTGCCGACCTGACGGCCAATGGTGACCCAACCGAGAAGCTTAGTGCGCTCATGCAACGCAACCAAGAACTCGAGCAAGAAGTCGCTGTGCTCAGGAGCAGACTCGGCCATGCAGCGAATGCATTGGGATGCCCCGAAAGTGGTATGCAGCGGCCATTCCTATCAGAATGTGACGTCCAGACATCTACAGTAGAACCCATGACTGACGAGGCTGCTCTCTTACAGCACTGGGAACTGACGCAGTTCACCTACCTTCCGGCCAAAATTCACCAAATGAGCGCATGGCCATGCTGAACCAGCCACGGCCCGAATCTGCACCCATACCCATGAGCGCGCCCGTATCAAGTGCGCATTCAGCCTCCATTGTCAAGGTCGAGCAATGGCAGCACCACAATGCCTACTCGCCCGCTGTAGCTTCGCCAATGGAAGCACCCATAACCGTCCATCACGCCCTCCCACCTGCCCCAGCACCACCAGCTCCTCCGGCTACTTCAGCAAGGCCGACGTGGGCAGGTGCAGCCCCACATTACCACCAGACACCTCCACCAACTTCTGAGCCATCTCTTCACGCGTTGGACACTGGAGTTCCTCCACCCATGAATTACGGTTACCAAGGGCAACCGATGTATCGGTCGGACCCACAGGCGCAAACTCAACAGCAACCCATGGCGTACCCACCACCGCCTCCACCGCCCTCATATGGCCAGGAGTACCAACAGCGCCAGATGGATCAGAGACTAACGCCACAGCAACTGACACCTCAACAACACTCCGCTCCTCCACCACCTCCAATCGGTCCGTACTGTGCAATGCCACAGCAACCGACTTACCAAACTACTGCGCAGCAACCTACCTACCAGCCTCCCCCGCAGCAGCCGACCTATCAACAGCCTTTGACTCCCCAGTCGCAGCAACAGCAACCATATCAGCAAACCCTCCAGCCTCTGCAACAAGGCCAGCATTACCTTCCTGCCCCCACTTCACAACAACAGGAACAACTGCCAATCATGTCAAGGACGCCGATTGACGACAGGCATTATACATATCCGATGATGAGCAACCAATGACGACGACAGTGGCCGGAGTACAAATCACCAGAAACAGGGAGGAACAATTGAACTTGAAGCATTGGAGGTACTTGTGGATTAGATTTCAAACGATACCCTGCAGCCGACAATGCACGCAACACATTAAACAATCGCAAAACGTATCTGCTTTAATTCTTTTGAGCTTTGTCCTTCTCTTCAAGACTGCATTGTCAAATTCGCGATTCTGTTCCTGCGGTTCAAGTTCAAAAGCAAGATGTGAGACGACTTTTATGAGAGCGTGGAGTTGAGAGAGTTCTACATTTTCCGTCTCCATGTACACTAGACCACCATCAAGAGCTGTTTTGAGGCGCAAGTACAATATCTGTAGATAGAGGAGGAAGCAATCGTAAATTGCGTATTACCAAATATTACCATGATCAAGCAGTGCCCTTCCAACCGTTTGCTTTCGCTGCGGCTTCCTGCGCCTGCTGCTCTCTGATTTGTTTGAGGAGATCGGGATACTGCACATCGTCACGGTCAGCCAACTTCCACAACTCCCAGCACATATGCGCACTTTCAAACCCAAAACCCCAAGGAAACAACAAAACTCACCCATCTCTCCCCAACATCCGGATGACTCTTCACCCTATTCACCAACGTCGCCTCCCCCAGATGCCCCCACCTCCCCTTCACAAACGTAAACTCCACATCGTCCCTCCTCCTCCCCCCTTCCCCCAGCCCCCGCAGCACCTCCCTCCTCAACTCCCTCACCCCTTCCGGCACGTCCATCTCCTCGAAACTCGCATCGTAGCTCACCCCCTGGAAAAACGGGATGCTGTACCTCGCCCCCTGACCCGCTTGGGGGGAGAGGACGCGATGCGTGGTACTCGCGCATACCCCTCCCGTCAAGGCCTCGAGCCCTTGGCCGATGGCTACGACCAGCGTCCCGGGAAGGGGCGGGCAATCGACCCACTCCCCGCGGGTGTTTTGCGCTTGGAGACCCTTGTGGGGGGGTACTTGGAGGAGGTAGCTTGTTAACATGCTATCCTTATGGGGGCCCACGCCCTGACCTAACCCCGAGCCTGCATCGGGGTACTTTACGATCTTCAACTTGTGCTGCTGGTCTGCGTCGAAGAAGCGGGAGAACGCACTGGCGGGGAGGCCGATGGCTTCGGCGATGAGGGAGGTGAAGGTAGTGCTGATGGTGGACATGGCGGACATGTAGGCGGTTAGGACGGGACGGAAATGGGGGAGGTGGGCGGGGGAGGGCCATTGGTTGGGGGCGAGGAGGTTGTGGTAGAGGGGGGCGGTGGGAGGGGGGAGGGGGTGGGGGGTGGAGAGGTCGAGCTGTTCGCGCCAGTCGGGGGCTTGGGCGGTGATTTCGTTGCCTAGCTATAATGGTGAGGAGGGGTGTTAGTTGGGGTGATGAGGAAGAGGCTAAAGAGATGGACGGGAGGAGTGAGATTGACAGAGAAAAGGTGGGAATGAGAGATGCGATTGGTGGAGTGAGAACATATGCAGATCAGGTACGTGGTGGAGATGGAGATGCGGTTGTTGCGCTAGTTGGAAAGAACGTAGCGCTGAAGGATATGCAAGACAATGACAGACGTGAAAGATTACAAGACGAATGCCCAGTCAATAACATTGCCAGCAGATCAAATAAGCCATGAGAAGGAGTTATCGAAAGATCGGCCTCCCAGTCCCGCATGCGTCTTCAAAGAGATCAAAGTGTGGAAGTGAGACATTGAACAACTTCCAAAATGAGGCGGACAGACAGATCGACGACAAGGGTCTTGACAGGTTAAACAGCGGCGCTATATATTCGCCACCGCTGATCTGCGACGCTAGCTTGAGCCTGTTGATGCCCAAGAGCCCCTTTTGGCCGGCCGTCAGACCGCCTTTGAGCAAGCGCAAGGGGGGTTCCCCGAAGACACAGAGCATCGATTTGCAGGGCCCTCTGACCGGCGGTGCAGAGGCTGTGGATCGATAGACCGTCTGGACTATGCGGCCAAGAAAGGAAAGTTCAGCCGCAGGAAGCCACAAGCGCCTACAACAAGCGCCGAGGTACAGCAGCCAATGCTTTGCAATAGAGACGACATGACAATTTGCCTGCAGCAACGATATGAGAGATGGGGAGGCGGGCAGATCATACCAGAAACCAGCACTCACACGACTATACCCCAAGAAGCTCTTTGCATTCTTCATCTCAATGGCCAGCTTTTCCTTCTCGGGCAGCTCGAAGAAGGCCTTGGCTTGGTCCATGACTTGCTGGAACAGCTCGTCGGAGATGCCGACATCTTTCAGGTACAGGAAGCCCACGTTGAGAAGGGCGTGTCGTAGGTCTGCCAGGAACTGTGGCTTTGTATCCGGTGAGCGGGCCGCGGCGAGGGAGAGGGTAGGGATCTCGGTGAAGCCAGACATGTTGTTTACTGGAGTGCTGGGTTGAGGAGGCTTGCAGTTGTGGTGATCCTCCTGCGGGATGGGACTCCGTTGGATGCAGATGTGAAAGCACTCTTATGGAGTGCCGAGGCTCAGGAAGTCCAGGTTTGGTTCTTAATGGACAACCGTCTTTGAGGCAATTGTTGAATGTTGCTGAGCTGAACGACAGTAGAAGTTGGGAGTCCAGCTCTTTACACTCGTACGATATCGAAGAGCGCCTCTTCGCCTGCATATGCAGGCCCCCGTTTAGCTCTGCTATTACTGTCTCCCTCGTCCTTCTCAAGACCGAATCATCCAGGCGCCTACGCAAACGAGCGCAGTAGCTTTGATAATGATAAGTGACAGCACCAGTATCGCAGGAAGAAGTGTCATTATCTCTCTCTTCCTCCTCTCCAAGCTCTTTCATTCAATTTCTTTCGTAACCTTTCTTCCAATCGACATGCGGAGAACATCAGCAGAAGTCTAGATATCGCAATCCGTCCTGTGGCTGGGGATGAGGGGAACGGATGGCGTCAAGATTTGGATTCTTCCGCTAGGCCGCTTGGGGCTAGATTAACCGAGAGACTCCATCACGCAGCTGATCCAGACTCTTGGGAAGTCATCCCGAGTCAGGGACCAATATTTGGGACAAGTATTATCGATGAAGGAGGGGCCTCTCCCAGAGATTTGGTAACGTGGAATAACAAGGGTGATCGGCTGTCATCAGGAGTCAGGGTTCGCGAAAGGGTGGGACTGATCCAGGGGACTGGGATTTGACAGATCTCGTATTCGGACAAGGCATGATGATGCAGGCCGGCGTCATGCAATACTGTAGGTGGCGAGTCTCATCAGCCTTGTTCTCACTACTGATTTGCAAAGCAGAGTTTGGATGTTATAGAAGCACTTGTGGTGCCTTGCATGACTGCTCCTTTTGTTTACAGTCCCTAGTCTTGGGGTGTAAATCTCCATGTCAGAAAGTAACCTCATGCTACAATAGAGACGACAAGTCCCTGACAATAATGAAAGCACCTGCAGGTCATGTCGCAGGTGTATGCAGCAAGTCATCAGTCATGAAAGGCGGCACAAACCACCAGAGAATCGCAGATGATGTCTCCTCCCCGATGCATGCTGAAACAGTGCCGAGATAGCAACAGCGCCGTCAATTGCACAGCAACAACCTCTGCCGCATCATTTTTGAATGCGCAGCCCCACATGGCGACAATAATAACCTAAGATAGTAATACATCCTACTAGAAGATGTCGTCCAGCCGTTCCATTTGATCAAAATCATAGCAGATCTCCGACGGTCGGCTAAGGTACTGCCTTTCGATCTCCTCCTCTGGCAGGTACTGGACCTGGACTTGCAGCTCGTGAGTAACTTCTTTAAGCTGTGGGGCAAGCTTGGACGAGCATTCAATCTTCATGGTATTCCGATACCAAGCGGAGAAGTGGACTGCACGTGTACCTATGTCAGCGAGCGTCAAGCAGTAGGAGACAGTAAGATTTTCAAGTGCATCATTCGAACAGATTACCCTTGGCTGACGTACCCAGCTTTTGGTCGTTTCTTGGTTGCCAGGATCGACAACAGCGTCAGGGCAGAGGGGTGAGGACAAAAGAGGAAAAGTAGCAGCTCGAGAGGACGCAAAGAAGATGAGGGGAGACCGGATTGTGGGAATGATGGGTAGGAGCAAAAAGGAGGAACTCACGCAAGGCAAGCATGACTCTGGGCTCATCGCTGAGGTTTGGCATTCCTCCATGCCATAGTCTCAGATCTCGTATCACGACACTCCCTTTCTTCATGGTAGGTTGCACAGGCGGCCGGATCGCCCTTCTGCTCTTCAGCAACTCCTGGCCAATGCAGCCCGATGTTCTACCCTTTTGCGCTTCCGGGTCGACGATGGTGTGAGTGCCCAGCCAGACTTCGGTGCTTCCATTCGCAGGCGACATGCCAATCAGAGGGATGTTGATGACAAGAGCGAACGGCGACTCGGGATGGTCGAAGTCGGCATCCGTATGCGTGGGTTGGGCTTCGGGCCGACACATCGGTGACGGAGGTAGCGCAGTGTTGCCTGAGATGAAGCTTAGCCGTGGCCTGGGGCCAAGTACCGATGAAGTCACTTGGGTAATGATAGGATCTGGCAAAACGTTAGCGAATGCGAAGGTTACTTCCGCAGTTAATCATGGCTTGCGCCGTGCTAAATGCTTGAGCATAGATCTGTACTGACTGATGAAGATGTCGCCTTGGAAGTTCTTTTCCGTAAGAGGAGGATCTTGTTGGACGTTCCTACAATGTCAACCTCAGCTTTCCTGGAGAATCATTCTCGACGCGAAACACTACCCTCGGTTGAAGTTGAAAGGGCTATCGTCTCGAGACTCAAGATAGTGGGCGTCCTCCACCATCCTGTCATTCAGTCGGTCGAGGACGACGTCGTCAATGAGATTGTCAAGCACGATCAAGCCATCGCGATGCAGAGCCCTTGTTGCAATCTCTAGGTTCTTCCAACTGAGTCGCCCTTCTCTTTTCTCGGCCGTGGTCACATCCACACGAAGCGGCAAGTGGGATAACTGTTTGTTCAGAACCCGATGCGGAGTTCCAATCGCTCTGCTCATCGCTGGCAGGCATGCGAAATATATCAGATGGACTCAATTGAAAGTGTTGAACCACTTCTGCCTGATCTTTATCAGTGGTGTAAGGTGCTCGCTCATGTAGAATCCGGAGAGATCGTCTGCATGATAGAAGACTCTGTGCATATTTCTCCGCAAGTCTAGATCCCGAATCGGAACTGGTTGTGTGAAGGCCTGATGACGTTGCTTAGCTTCCATGGCAAGTAACCAATTACAGTAAGGCTTCCGCCGGTTAAGATCCGGTTGACCTATCAGAGGCAGTCGCAACCGAGGTAAACCTCGCTTTAGCAGGTCCCGTCTCCTCCTCATGGCTCTTGGATGAAGGCACAGAACCTTGAGTGAGGGCTCGACAACCCGCTCTCCCGAGGTTGAAAACTGCCTCATCCTGCTCTGCGAATAAGAGTCGCTGTGAGAGGGGGCACAGATGGCCTATCTTCGGCCTGCATAACGATAAATGGTTATGCGGCAATAGTACCGTCCTTCATGCAAGTTTGAGTGGGGTAGAGATGCTCAGGACCAGACATCTACGGGCATCGTGACTCTTAGCAGATGCAAGGAGCTGCAGCCTCCCCCAACCAATCCCTACTTTTATCCAGTATGAAAGGGTTGTTCCTCGCTTCCACACTTTCTGCCATAAGCGCACTGCAGCCCGTTCGCTTGGAGGTGAGAAACGATCGCTGATCAGGATGATGGTATCGCAGTCCAATGAAGTGCTTCCGTGATATTTTCAAACTTTGTTTCGTCCACACAGCTGGCAAGTAGATCCCAAACGCGACTGCAGCGTGCTCGTAGATTGTTGCTTGCGGAAGCTCCGGATTCGCATCTGTTCCGATGCCGCCCTGAAAATGCTCGAGAAGGTACGACAGTTCATCCAAGACGTCGTAGTCGCCAAGCCGAAGGTCTGCTACGACATCCGAACCGCTACACGCTTCTAGTCGACGGGACATAAAGGAATGGAAAGAGCTGGTTGACGAGGAATGCAACGTCTTATACACATCAGAGCCGGAGGAGGAACGATGTCATTTTAGTGAAGATTAATGAGTGGAAAGCCGATACGAGCGTTGAGATCTCCTAGCGTTATCGTTAGACTGCTTACTTGCATGAAGCATCAGAGGTGCTTCAACAGGTTACCGGCTATTGGTCGAGAGACATATGAGCCTACCACCAGTCGCTGAGTGATCAGAAGGCCAAGCTTCTGGCGAAGGAAGCAGCTTCTGTCGATCAGGGAGCCAGGAACGAGGTGAAGGCACGTGGACGTTTCCACGAGCACTTGGCGTTGGATTCAGGGCGTGAAGATCAGTGGGAAGCTCTCTATGAATAGAGCCAAATCAGACTATTTCTTTCTGGACATAAAGAAAGCGTTGATTTCCCTCAAGTATCCACATCAGACGGTAAGGCGATCGGTTAAGAGAGCAGAAGAAGCGTTTAGGCAATCGAAATAGGCAGCGATAGAAATACGAAAATGTGAGAGTCACAGAATTTAATTCGTCGCAGAGGCTACGCTGATGCCCTGGCCGCAAACAAGGGACTTCAAGGACCTGACAACAACTTGGGCTCTTGTCCAGGAGAATGAATTATAAGACGCTCACCAACAAGTCCTCAACCTCGCTGTAGATATGTAGGGTGACGCTCTTAGCATTATAGGACCAAAGGTGCAGGCAACGGCATCATCAAGGTGCTTTACGGAAGCTTGAATCCAACGGCGTACGAGTAGAGACAAAGTCGTTACGAAAATATGCCAGCCTAGGTGCCACGACGTCCTGACACTGTGTGAAGGCAAAGTCTAGGAGTTTGGTAAGGTTTGAGGGACGAAGGAAACGTAATGCAAAAAACATCAGATTCACATCATCATGAATTCAAGCAAGCGCCGACGGGAGGATTAAGCGAGGCAACTGCCGGAAACTCATTGTTCCCCGCTGACCAAAGGATGGCTTCCGATTGGCTGATCCAGCTGTACGCTTTCAAGCTCAGGATGACGTCGCCCCATACAGAAACGGTGGGGCAAGCTCTTAATATCAGTCTCTAACGTCGAATTATCCGTTGGAAGCTGAGAGTATCACGATCAGTTGTTGCTCTCCGAGGACGCTAACGCAGAGGGAATCACTAACCCCTGTACATCAAGCTTGCCCACAGCAGCTTGCTGATCCGGCAGCTCTACAATTGGTCGATCATATCGAATCGACATAACGAATCGTCCTGACAACGCTGCTGCTAACGCCTTGTGGTATGATCCAATCTGAACTTGCCACACTCCTTGTTGCCTCTGTGAAAGGTGCACGCCACTTTCGGACCTGATCGACGTCACTGCGCGGGGACAGGTTCTTTTAAGAACGCAAGTTTCTCACTTCGTTCCTCAGAGCGTAGGGAGATCTTAAGTCCTTCTTCTTCTCGGTACTTCACTCTCAGCATAAGCATCATTCACCAGTGGCTTAGGCACAATGACGTCCCAGATCCTCTCAGGGAACAAAGGCGCTCTTGCAAGCGGCCTTCACGCCGCCCAAGACGCCCTCAGTGGCCAAAAGAACATGAAGCTTACTCAATTGGCAGCAGAGACAAAGGATGGCAACGACACGAACGCTCGCATCACCTCGGACTATGGCGTGAAGCAAACTGACACAGATCACTGGCTTAAGGTCGCCTCCAATGACAAGACCGGACCCATGCTTCTTGAGGACTCGTTCGGCCGGGAGAAGGTATACAATTTCCCGTAACCCCTGGTAGCCGACGGATGATGACTGACAAGAACTTAGATCCACCGTTTCGACCACGAGAGGATCCCGGAGCGCGTCGTGCACGCCAGAGGTAGCGCCGCCTTCGGTACCTTCCGTCTGTTCGAGAGTGCCGAAGATGTCACATCAGCCGGCGTTTTGACAGATACTTCTCGCGAGACTCCCGTCTTTCTCCGATTCTCAACCGTGCTGGGCAGCAGAGGCAGTGCCGATACCGTCCGAGATGTGCGTGGTTTCGCCGTCAAGTTCTATACCGAGGAGGGAAATTGGGACATTGTGGGCAACAACATCCCCGTCTTCTTCATCCAGGAGGCAATGAAGTTCCCGGATATCATCCACGCAGGCAAGCCGGAGCCTCACAACGAGGTTCCTCAGGCCCAGACTGCTCACAACAACTTCTGGGACTTTCAGTTCCTGCACCCTGAGACCACCCACATGGTCATGTGGACTCAGTCCGATAGAGGTATCCCTCGCTCGTACCGTATGATGCAAGGCTTCGGTGTCAACACCTTCCAGCTCATTAACAAGAACGGCGAGCGTCACTTTGTCAAGTTCATCTTCACTCCCGAGTTGGGCGTGCACTCCTTCGTCTGGGACGAAGCGCTCAAGCTTGCTGGTCAAGACCCCGACTTCCACCGCAAGGACCTAATGGAGGCCATTGACAGTGGCGCATTTCCACGCTGGAAGTTTGGTATCCAAGTCATCCCGGAAGCAAAGGAGGACGACTTTGAGTTTGACATCCTCGACGCCACCAAGGTGTGGCCTGAGGAGGAGGTACCCATCAGATACATCGGTCAGCTGGAACTGAACCGGAACGTGGACGAGTTCTTCACCCAAACCGAGCAAGTCGCTTTCTGTACCAGCCACGTCGTCCCCGGCATTGGCTTCTCCGACGACCCTCTTTTGCAAGGTCGCAACTTTTCTTACTTCGATACCCAACTTTCTCGTCTCGGCATCAACTGGCAGGAGCTGCCTATCAACAGGCCAATCTGCCCTGTAATGAACAACAACCGCGATGGTCAAGGCCGTCACACCATCACCAAGGGTACAGTCAACTACTGGCCCAACCGCTTCAGCGCTGTTCCTCCAGCCAAACCATCCGAGGGAGGCTACTTGGATTATCCTGCCAAGATTGTCGGTATGAAGCAGCGCATGCTCAGCAAGAAGTTTGCGGAGCACCACAACCAAGCACAGCTCTTCTACAACAGCATGAGCCCTGTGGAGAAGAAGCACATCATCTCCGCTCTGTCCTTTGAGCTCGATCACTGCGAGGATCCCGTCGTTTACGAGCGATATACAACCCGACTTGCCGAGATTGACATTGACTTGGCCCAGGCTGTCGCCGAGAAGGTCGGTGGTCCCGTTCCAGAGAAGGCATTGAGACCCAACCATGGAAAGAAGGCCAAGGGTCTATCACAGATGGATTTCCTCCCGGAGGAGCCCACCATCATCTCCCGCCGTGTCGCCATCATTATCGCAGATGGGTACGACCCAGTCGCCTACAACGGCGTCAAGGCCGCCATCTCTGCCGCCCAAGCTCTTCCCTTCACCATCGCTCCGCGTCGGTCACCCATCTTTGCCGCTGGCGAGGATAAGTCCAGCAGCAAGGGCGTCACGCCCGACCACCACCTCGAGGGCATGCGCTCAACCATGTTCGACGCCATCTTCGTCCCCGGAGGTGCCGATAGCATCGCAACGCTTAGCAAGAACGGCCGCGCAATGCACTGGGTCCGCGAGGCTTTCGGCCACTTGAAGGCCATCGGTGCCACTGGTGAGGCTGTTGGCTTCATCAAGATGGCTTGTGCCAACTTGCCTGCGATGGCCTTCTCTGAGGGTGGTGACGTGGTTGAGTCCTACGGCGTTGTGACGGCAAAGGAAGTCTCACCTACCAGCTTCAAGGAGGCCATCAAGATGGCCAAGGGGGCGAAGGACTTTATCGATGCGTTTACTTACTCGATTTCTTGCCATAAGAACTTTGACAGGGAGCTTGATGGATTGAGTGATATGGTTGCGTACTAAGGGAAATGATGAAAGGACTTGCAATTGAGACTGAAGGGATTGTGGGACGTTTTGATGGAGTACATAGTATGATACCATGAGATATAGTAATGAAGACATTTACAACTGAACTGTTCGGGGTCTCTTCACAATATGTCACGGCGAGGAGTGAGTACCGTATACAGCGATGCTCTGGGCCATCACCTGGCAACAGCCCATAGCAAATGGTTGATGTGTCCGAGCGTACACCGAAAATGCAGACGCGCTTCGGTCTGTACGTTCGACTTCAACCTCAAATCGTTTTCGTAACCGGACGTAGACCAGCAACACAACAGAAGACGCACGGCAACCCCGTTCAGGAAGCAGAGACGTTAGCACAACTAGCAGCAGGAAGGACCGTACGGCACAGTCAAGCACCAAAAAGGATCTTCAGATCACCAGGTACATGTCCAGGTACGTGCGCAGATCTAACATACTTTTCATTAGACTCATGAACAGTACGGAGCTAAAACCGCTCTCAACGGGTAATGCTATTTCCCGGCACTCAATCATCAGATAAATGACCAATTGATCTACTGTGAAGAAAAGGAAATGCAGAAGGCAGCAATGTGGGTATGCTGAATTAAGACGCCCTCGCTACAAAGTAGTACTTGTAGAGTATACACAACAACCACAAAGAACAGAAACCACCCAGTACCCATGCTTCACAACGCGGCGGCGGCGAGCCCCGTGCGCTTCGGGTCGTTGAGTGGGCGCTCCTTGGTGTCGAGCGTTGGCATTGGCGTGGGTGGTGTGGGCGTTCTGCATGCATGAAGTTGCTACCCCTCCTTACGCTCCGCTCCGGCTGAGCATCATGTTACCAAATCCACCCCACTACCGTTGTGTAACCGCCTGCGCCTTTGCGCTGCAAAGCATAACGCATCGCGTGAACGTTGAATTTTCTTTTCTGCTGCTGCTGCTGCTCCCCACGCCTGCCCTGCTTGTGAATGGGGGAGTGGTGATCTTCGCCGTCGCCGTCGCACATGGCCTAACAAAGCTGGGAGGAGTTGCAAAGAAGGAGCCGTGCACAAACCCCGCTCCTCCTCTATTCCTCAGCATAATCCCCAACACCCACCTCCCCGCCCCAGTAGACCGGGCCCAACTTGAGGAAGCGAGGCTTGTCGCTCGCGGTGCTGCTCATGCTGTCCGTCCGGGTGATCTTCTGCTGCACGACGGCCATGGCGAGTTCCATCGATGAGCGGGGGGATTCCTCGGGGATGGAGGCGAGGGCGGTTGTTGGTGAGTCGACCGTAGTGAAGGTGATGGTTTGCTCTTTGGTTGGGGAGGTGACTGCTGAGGGGGCGGTGGAGGCGGAGGGGGTGGTTGGGTAGGTTGCGCTGTGGACGGGGGCGAGGGAGAGGAAGGTGGTTGGGAAGGGGATGTTTGGGTTCTCCATTGCGGTGAGTTGCTATGGAAAAGTGATTGGGAAAATGGCTGTGGGAGCGCTTCTCGGTAGGTGCTCTTGTAGTGATAATGTGAAGAGTAGGCTTTGTACTGGTGCTGGTGCTGGTGCTCTGCTGTGCTGTGCTGAAATGAAGAGTGGATGGGAAGACGTGAGATTCCTTTGTCTGAGGACGGCTTTTTATACTCTGATCCGGTTTCGGGGTTATCCAAAACACCGTAAGATCCGGCCCTGAAACAGCGCTGATGACCGGTGGAGGGGTAACACTCGTCCAAGTCCAACTCAACAGGTAAACAGTGCGCGTAATCTTCAGCTCTGGACGGCCGATGACAATAGCAGAAAAGCAACGAAAATAGGCCCTGCGGATGGTGTTTCGTCCGTTGTCTTGTGAAAGGTTCGCCGAGGATGGTCGAAGCAATCGTTCGTCCACGTGGGGCTGTGATTCGTCCAAGTTCGAATTAAGCTTGCTTACGTTTGCTTTTGGTTGAGTGAGAGGGATAGCCGCTGAACGCCGGTGGGAGGTATGCAGCGCCACGCCCACCTGGGAAGGTTATACGCTGAAATCTGTCTGCGTGACTCGATATGCACCTGGTAGATACGTGGGATGAGATGCAAGGTTGGAGATGTGATAATGCAGAGGAACAGATATGAGAAGACCTAGAAGATCTCGGCTATAATGAAGAAGAGGAGAGGGCTGAAGAATGGAATGCGCGATTGCAGCTCTGGACTGCAATCCCTGGCTGACTTTATGGCGATGAAGGGATGGCGGGGTTAAGAAACTGTCAGACGACTCGAAAACGAGTATGTACGGAACACAAGACCTCAGAAGCGGTTTGAACCAGTAAATGTCTTCTACACTGCGTGCTACATGTGAAAACGATAAGAAATCGGGAGTAGCTGAAGCCATAGGCCGGAGTGATGACCGACGATGAGGAGACAAACACCAGTGTAATGCCCTGGTATAGCGTGACAGCTACGCCGATGGAAGCACCCACGACATTATTGCCCATACCATTGACTGATGAAAATTTCAGTAGCGGAGAGTCTCTAGGCCGAAACAAGCCAGCGTGGGGTGAGGTGGGAGAGGGGTTGTGTGAGTACTGTAGAGCTTCCTTCTGAGCGAAGGCTTACAGAACGCTGACGGAGAGTCTCCGATTTCCCACTGATCATGGCAGGATCCAAAGTAAAAGAAGAGCCTCAAAAGAGCGTGTTCTCTCATGAGAACAGCGAGACGTCTAGTTTATAAGGCGTACGGCACGACAGGAACGGTTCCAAGCGGGGAAGCGTCAATTATTTTGCTGTTGTTCCGATTCATTCTCGTGAGGTTCGGAATCATATATCCTCATGATCCTCGGTAGTGCGCCCGGATCGTACAAGCAATCGTCAAGAAGAAGCAGTGCTGGTTTGGGTCATGTCGATGGGATTGTCAGGCCACTCTACGTGTGCCTGCATCGTTAGGACCATCCTTCAGCCATGCGTGACTGATGCCTCTGTTACCTGTGTACTCAGGCGACAGTGCATACTCTATGACAGAGGGTTACTCTGAAAGCTCGCTGTCGTGTATCATCTACCCTCTCTCATGAAAATCCTTGCGATCTCCCGCTGAGGGTCGTAGTCTTTGACCATGATACCTTGGTGTTTGATTCTACATCTTCAACAACAACAAGCTTGGCGTGACCATTGATAAAGGTCAAGAAAAGAGCGGTGTTCGGCGATTTACTCCATCATCTCCTGCATCTACAGACTCGTTAGTCCGCAGGCATGCCGGAGGCTTTCAGCATGGACATGAAGATGCTGCGGCGTCATCCGCCTCGTGGTAGTCCAGCCAGCCCACGCCGCCCTATGCTCCCACTATCTCCAGTTTCATCAAGCTCTGCATACAAGAAATGCATCCCAACATCAGCGTCTTAGTCAATCGACGCATGATCACCCGGCCCGATGAACCTAGAATACCTTGTTCATCATAAGCGCTCAAGCTCATGCAAGCCAGCTTCGCACGAGTCGTAGAGATGGTTGTGAGAGCCGGGTTAGGAAGATGGTACGAGCAGCATCCATGAAAAATCTCACGCCGGGTATCAACCGGAAAGGCGCTTATGCGCGTTTCTCATCACTCCAGCCGAGTCCTTAGGAGCTACAGTAGTTAGCTGCAAGATCTGTCTTTCAAGAAGGAAAACCGATGCAGACCAGCAAACGTCAGCCGGAGGCTCGTGTGTCCACGCTTTTGCTGCCGTTGAGGATCGAGCGTGTACCAGGCTTGCTTCTGCATGGTTGGGATGTACATCTCATTCGTTCGGAGCTTCACAAGGGACGATGCGAGTAGGAGTGACTTTCGGGAGGAGGCCTTCCTTAGGAGTAGGACGTCCAGCAAGCTTTCCGCTCGGATCATGGTAAGCGGCACAGTGGAGGACGGGTCCTTTGCGAGATTATGGCGTGATACTGCGTCTGCCGTACAAGGCGAGCTGCTTTCTTGGAGAGAAGTACTAATCGTGGATGCAGCTAATAAACCGTTGTTGACAGCCAAACATCAACTTCACGTTGAAGATCCTACGTAAGTAGACACCGACAATAACACATGGAGCTCGCAGACACGTCCTCAATGCCCCATGGACAGCTGCACGAAGTGAAGCAGAAACAGCCGACGAATGGATTCCTGTTGATCACCGATACATTGTTCGGCTCTTTTCGAGAGGACTTGGCGATGTCGACTCGCATATAAACGAGGGCGTTTTTAGGCTTTGGGGATGGTAATCAACTACCAGCCGGCAACGATCTTCCCACATTAGCTGCGTTTCAATTGTCTGACGCCATGCTGCCAGGATGCCATGTGAAAACGAAGCCATCGACCGCTCCGAAAGTCACATCATGACTGACAAGGTAGGTACTCGCAAACAACTTCCGCTTCGACTACTGGCTTGGACGGTGAGCATCGCGACTCTGCAGCAAGGAGCAAGGTCAAACGGCGCCCAAGTCCAACGGGCTTTCCGTAGGATTGTCCATCGCATCGACCGTCGACGGGAGAGATGCGGAAGATCTCTTCCCTCCTGCGAAGCTATGGCCAACCGCATTTCAAGAGGGCGTTGCAAATCCTCAGATTGGCTGGCTTGATAAATTCTGATTTCCCGGAGTAATTTGAGAGGTTTGTTGGCATCTGGAGGGCTGCCCATGTTATATGCAGCCTCCGATAGCATACTTGTGCCTGCCCGTGGCCCTATCATACAAGAGAGCTCACTGCCAAAGTCAACGTTCTCAATATATCTCAAGATAGATGGCTCGATACACCCAACATGGAGATCGCACATCCAGCATCATCAGCAACGGTCGCTCGAAGAGGGACGTGCAACCTAATGATGCCCTGTTACACACGCAACTGTAGAATGCATGCCGTAGAAGATTCGCCTGAGGTTCTACTGCAGAACTAGAAGGCCTTCCGATGTACTGCATCGATATTAAAAGACGTGGGCATCTTCATGCCAGTGAGAATTTACTCATGGAAAAGAAACCTGCTCTGCAGAGCCTGCGTAAGTACAAGCGACGAGCCTGGGTTGACCTGCCCAGAGATTGTCATATGGTACAATGTACGCTGGGATCCGTTTTATTGAGAAGTGATTGTATCTCAATCAAACACAATCTCTCTTTCCGCTTGCTTCAATCAATGAATAGTCTACTTGACTGTCAATCACACGACCGTGACACCTGTCAGGACCCATCCGCGGCCCATCATCAAGGTATACCGTGCGCTCGTGACTACAAGAAATCGAAAGATATTGAGCGGACGAAGGCGAGGTACTACTGACTGGAGGGCAGCGTGAAAACGGGCAAGCAGAAGAGAGCGGGACGCTTCTCATGCGCAAGGCCGCTAAAATGAAGCCATTCAGCAGCCGTCATCCACAATCCGTCGCCTGCTTGCCGCTTGGAGGGGTTAGGTCCACCTCCGGCATACCCATACCCGGCCGTGTTATTGGTCTTGGTGAGGCCGACTGAGCACTTCCCCAATCACTCCCGCTGAGTCCCTCAACGCAATGAGGTGACGAATAGAGACACAGACGAAGCAAGTTGGCTGAGCAGGTTCGAGTCTTGTCTCAGCTATGGACAGTCGAATGTCACAAGAGCCAGATCAAACATACTTCTAGCCCTTGAAACTCGGCCGTGGGCGGATGCTGGACGTGCTATCAACACCCATGACAAGTTAACGACGCACAGAACTATAAGAAAAGATGGAGACCTGTACGAAGCTACTGGCGTAACGGCGTTTGTCTGTCCACAAGCATCACAGCGTTCCTCCCTTCCGTCCCATCATCCTTGTCGCCCTGGCTATGCAGCCAGGCGTGCTGTGCTGATCCTGGTCAACCCCTTCTGAATAGCAACGCAAAGGGCCCAACCTAACCCGCTTCAACGCCCATACATACCGACACCTTGATAACTTTTTTAGGGTCCTCCCTCTCAAAAACTATCATAGCACCTACATGCCCTGCCACACCCCGCCGGCCAACGGTTGCTGTGTTGCAAACGGGAATATCTACTCTTCCACCCGCCTACCTGCTTCTCACTCTCTTTCCCAATCTTCTTTTGCTCTTTGCGACCTGATCAATTTCCGGGACTTTGGTATACTAGCTATGCCTCAGTTATAAAGTTGACCTTCCGCCCTCCCGTACCTTCACATGTACGTCCACCACATTCGAAGACCTTGCAACCTGCTCGACTACTTCTGGACCTTGGGTCTTCCACACACTCCTGGCTAGTTTTTCCTCAGTGGACATTTGCTTTGCGATCACGTCTTTCTCAGTCGACAGCACCCTCGTTGCAACTGTTACCGAACTCGTCCGTGGACCGGTCTAAGATTCCTTGGCTGGAATCTCGAGGGCAGAGAGCTCCACCCCACACATACCCTTTGCTGTAGGTAGGTGATAAGCTCCCTTCTCAGCTGCACCAGGAAGATCAACTGACAATGGCAAAAGAAACGGTCTCTACGCCAATTGAGAATTTTGGGAACTTGATTTGCAGCCTGCAGCATCAACGGTCTACACAATGTGCACGCAATTTCACCATCAGTACAAATGCGGTCACAAGAAAATCGAGATAGCACCGTGCGCGACTTGCAGAGCCGGAGGCAGTTGCCAGCCAACCGTCAGGGTCGTCAAGCATGAAGACAAATGCGACGCTTGTGACGGAGGATAGCAAGTAAGCGCACCAGTTCCGAGTCTTTGTACACCCCAGAGAGCACGTCGTCTGACTTCTTCGTAGCGATTGTATCACCGGCAACACCACCGCCAGTCGAGCTAAGCCTACCAGAAGCGCTTTCCCCCTAGCTGGACGGTGACACGCGCACGGGTGTACCATCGCAACGCGGGTCGTTCGCCATTCTTTCCCTCCCCCTTCCTTTGAGATACCACCACCCGCAGCACGCTTGCTCTTCCTTCGAAGTTTTATGATACCAACGGGTCAACACATTGCATTGGAGGCGTCGGCGGAGATGGGCAGCTACACAAAAAGTTTCTGGCGTTAGGCATTTGGCACTCATTAGGTGTCCGGCGACGGGCAAAGGGAGGTTGTCTCAATATTGGGATATGCACATTCCCCTCGGGCTTCAGAAGGGTATACGCCTCCATAGGGGCGGCTTCCGAGGATCAAGTGTACCACGACTCTTGTCTTTTGTAATCCTTACTGGGCGCCCTTTATCAGGTGTGACAGTCCTAATGAATCAAACCATGGATGGGTTCAGTCCAATGCTTGCAGCCCTCCTAACATCCAGCAGTGAGCTCTTCTACTAGGAGTGTGTAAAGCACGCCGCAAACAAAGCAAGGTTCGTTGCCCGTAACCGAACCGCAGCTGCAGATTGCTCATTCAATGAAATCACGTAAAAGCCGCACAGTTTTGGCTGAAGAGTTGCTGCCGTGCGGATAAACAACGCGGCCACATGCCTGATGATAAGGCGACAAAGCACAGCATGATGTCGAAGCTTCAGTGCATCACTAGTGCGCTGTTGAGTGATGACAGCTTCCACAGCGTTAGTAGTATGTAGTCGCACCAACAAGGGATGGGGGAAACGGAGTTGTCGGAGGAGGAGCATGCCACCACACCCACTTCAATGCGCGGCCGTTGTGCATTACACGGAGGATGGTTCGAGTTCTCCACGACAGAGCGGATGACATGAGATATGATTGTATTCATGGTAGAGTTTGGAAACTGCGCAAGTGTGTTAATGTTGATTGAAGAACATAGCATCGCGGCAGTCACGCACTCCAAGCATATGAAGTCAAACTCTAAACCTTCCGACCGTTCTCGAAGCCCTCGAGATTCCTCCAGGTCCTCACGATCACAACTCGCGGAAAGCCTTGCCAACCGGCGGATATGCGAAGCACTAATCTTTCGCCAATCTGGTTGCGGTCACGTTGCTTTTTCCTCGTCAAGACGGATGGGGAAGAAGCAATCATTCGCGGGGAACCCTTTCTCGACTCGACTGCCGCCCTGCACGGCAGCCAGAAAGGAACCGTTGGCCGACCTCATGCAACCGGGAATGGTCCGCAATAGCTGGGAGGTACGTACTCATCCTCTGAAAAACTATCTCTATCATCACGACTGTCATCGATGAGAAGGCCATAGGCGACGTCTCTGGGATGTTCAACTCCGTAAGAACAGACGCAAGAGATGAGACACGCATGACGGCTCGATCACGGGATGGTAATCGGACCTATTCCTCGCCGTCATCAGGCCGCTTGATCTCAGCGTCTCACTCAGCGGACCCTGAAGGACATGCAGCTCCATCGAACTTGTCCCTATCTGTCCCCTCGAGTGAGGCATATACCTGATCCGGAGGCAATTTCACTAACAGGCCAAATGCAACACATGCGTGGCTGTGGCACAGAAGTCATCGCTTCCTCAATGACAGAAAAGCGAGCTGTACGACAGAGGCACATCAACATCATGAGATTCCTCTTCAAAACAGCGATACTTTCCGTGGGACGGCCCGAGCGAGCCACCTATAACGGTTGCTGTACGACTCTTTCCGCTGCTGCTTTGATGATCCTTCGAGATCGCTGAACCTGTGTTCGTACGTTGCTCCCTGTCACATCCTTCGGGCAGTGTGATATTGAATCAACTTATATCCCGCTACGTACCGGCAACATCGTGAGGTCATCTCGCGTCCAAGAGGGTGGACAGCCCTTGCTACAGTCCTGCAGAAGGTTATATCAGAGAGGTTCGAGAAGGGTGATCCACGATCTACGAGCAGTCGGCTGAGCTGGCCAATCAGGCCATCCCTACAGACGCTGCAATGCAGAATGGTTGTGGTTTGCGCACATGTGGCACACAGAACGGCTCTTTTCAGCCATCAGGGTCTACTACGCCAAGTCTCACGTCCGCCGACTCCGCGTCTCAGTGGCCCTGCCTTACCGGACCAAAGCCAACATCATACCACAGCTTGTTAGCACCAAGTATCTCATACCATTTTATGGTCAGTTGATCGTCTTTGACAGAACACGGACTTCGCCTGAGAGAGGCGTCACCGTGCGTACGCCACAAGTCCTTCGCACTGGCTCGGGGTGAGCAGTACATACATAGCATACGCGATTCCTGCCACATTAGCCTTTGGGCAATCAGGTAGAGAGGGGAGAACACACTTTATGCAGGTCCTGCTAGATGTGTTCTGGGCTGAATCCTACGCTCGACCAGAGGGCTGCAGCCGGCTTGGCCCACCTTTTCCATGCTAACGATCAAAATCTCCTGTCTGCCGTGCCGTAGGAAGTAGCCAGTGGCAGAGACATACGGTAGCTCACCCTCTGCCAAGGTATTACTGCCCACCCCAGCTTGGCTCGATCATATGCGGCTTCATCACTGCAGAGTACGTGCATAGTAGCTGGACAGACGTTATTGCCCCAAGGTACCTAAATCTCTGATGAGCAGCCTCCAAGCAACTGTGGCTTTGTAAGACCGATATACCGTATACATCAAGGTCAGTGTGCGGGTGAAGGTCCGATTCGGGAAGGCTAGCCGAAGCTTCTCCAGATTTGCACACCCACAATCTGCCCCCCCCCCGATCCCGCATCCACAAGCCACCGTCAACCTCATCGCAACAACCACTGCCGTCTTTCATGTCCATAGACATCAATTGGGACAAGCTCACTGGTGGGCCGGACGGAGAGGCCTTTGCAGAGAACATCCGCACTTTCATCCATGAACGGTTCCAGCAGGTAACCCTTCCTCGCTTCATTCGCTCAGTTCACGTGCATGCTTTTGAGTTTGGTGAGGTGCCTCCGGAAATAGAAATAAAGGATATTTGCGATCCCTTACCGGATTTCTACGAGGACGATGAGAGCAGTGAAGAAGAGGAGGGCGATGATGGAGCATCTCCACCCGCGTATACGGAGCCAACGAGCACAGCTGGTGCGCGGGCATCACACTCCGTGAAAGATCGAAGACGCAAAACCGGGGATGAAAAACCATCTCCAAGCGAAAGCAAGGAGGACAGCATGCCTACCAACAGGCGTTCGCAGGCTCTGCAGCTGTTGCCACAACGGCAGCCCCCTCTCATCGACACTCGCATGCCCGGACTCAGAGGGTCGGTAGCATCAGTGGATCAGTTCGCAGGCCCATTGCTGTCACGGGCGCCAACACCAGGTATACCCGGAGGCACAGCAAACATGAGTTATTTCCATCTTCCACTCAGTGCGGGCCTCTCCGGCACAACCACTCCGCTTGCGGCGGTAGCAGGAGCCCAATTCCAACGGGATTGGCCAGACAATGGGATTCAGCCGCGTATTGGCGGTCTCATTGACAGACAACCACACCATCATGTTCACTCTACATCGGCGAGTTCTATCACTCCGCCATCGTCCGCGGACCCGGCTTCTCGGCCGCCGAGCTCGAAGCAGGACGTCTCGAGGCCGAATTCCATGATTGAGGCGGACGATGTCTCGTCTGATGAAGAGGGGCAAGATGGGGATCGCCCAAAGCACATGCGTGAGCGCAGTGTGCGCGACGTGCAGATCGTCTCACGCGTCAGGTACTCTGGGAACATCAAGCTGGTCTTAACCGCGGAGATTCTACTGGACTACCCAATGCCTAGCTTCGTGGGCATACCTTTGAAGCTCAAGATCACTGGCCTGACCTTTGATGGTGTTGCAATCCTAGCGTACATCAAGAAGCGAGCCCACTTCTGCTTTCTAGCACCTGACGACGCTGATGCGCTTGTCGGTGGAGACGTGGAGCTTGACATGACCGGAGATGAACAGCAGCCAAAGCCCACTCAGCAAAGTTCAAGAAGGCCGAGGATTGGCAACCTGCTAGAGGAGCTGAAGGTGGAGTCTGAGATTGGTCAGAAAGAGAACGGAAAGCAGGTGCTCAAGAACGTTGGCAAGGTCGAAAAGTTCGTTCTGGATCAGGTGCGCCGTATCTTCGAGGATGAGTTTGTGTATCCCAGTTACTGGACGTTTCTGGTGTGAGCTTAGGGAGGTAGAGAACCCCCAACGCGAATGCGGGCCTTCGGTCAGATTTACCGACGAGCTTTGCCATCCAAGGGCATACCAGCTTCTGGACGGTACAATGAGCTTCGATTACAGTTGGCATCTGTGAGATCTGACAGCGTTTGATGCGTTCACCTGACCATCACCGAACGTCAGGCATCAATCAGGAAGTCAACAAACAAAAGTTTCTGACCAACGACCTCCCGCGCGGCTTCGAAGGCCCGTCATGTAGGTACAACGGTAACACCGCATACCTGTCAATATTTTCCAAGGATCAAGCGAATGCTACCACAAATGGCGCATAACGGAACTTCCTTATGCAGCCGCCCGTACGCTAGGCGACGTTTGACGACACCAAGATTCACGCTCAACCCATTTGACTTTGCTGCAGTACTACTCAAACCTTTTCGTACGAGTACGGGTTTGTTGTGGGAGCTGGGCAGATGTGAACACAGCATTCGTTGACAGGTCTGCGGTGCGACGTTGCAAGGCTGCAGGGCTGCTTCCGAACACCCTTCCCGGAGTCTTCTCGTGACAGCGGGAAAGGGAGCCGGGTGTTGGTCCGCTCAATGATGGCTGTGCCACCCGTGGTCAGCAGATCATGAAAGTGGGGGTTCTATGGACCTCTCTGGGCATCCTGGAGGATGTTGTGGGACGAAAAGGTGGTCTTGTGGGCATGTGGGGATTGGGTTGTGGGACACTGGACGGAGGTATCTCCTGACGGATTGGGTTGTGTGCTACATATGACACTCGAATTCAGTGACTGGTGGCCTTGGAGGTTCATCCTGGGAGTGGATAATGTCCGGTCAAGACCAGTTGCCTTGAGAGTGTTGTGGTCTTTCCACAGTATGAAACCGCCTATGGGCTATCTCGCATTTGCATGACTGCCCACATGTCCGGTTGACCTCAGGGTAGTCGCGAAAGGATTCGGCCTTGTATTTCTGGCTCAGGTCAACACACCAGGATAGCCGCTGTTCCCCTATGGAGATAAGAAAACAGTACAATTTCGTCCATAACTTCAGGATATCAAAAATCACATCCGTTGAAGTGGACCAGGCTGAACTTGACAGCAAAAGAAGTTACCGGCAAGACTCGAACCGGAGCCTTTCGACTGAAGAATGACCAAAATACGCATTGACCGAGTTCTCTTGATAGTCCACTGGAGAAGTAAAAGCTGAGTTTCGTCTTGGTTGTGTGAGTCCCTTGAGACCCCCCCAATACCCACCCCCTGCCACCTTAGCGAATTCGATAGGGTGCCCACTGGACACCCTAGACCCCATAAACTGGCCGGAGCCACGGGTGAATGATTATCTGCTACTCAGCTGAGATGGAGGCTTTCTAGAATAATATATATATTTACCGTTGTGATACAGACCGCCTTGTGCTTCGGTATGGGCTCCTGCAAATGGCCTTTCGGTGATTGCAAGTTCCAAGCGGTGAGAATGCCGCATACGACTCGAAGAATTTTCCAAGTATCAGGGCATCCGGCATCCCGAAAACATTGATACATGTATCTACGGTAGCGGATACGATCGCTTTGGACGACTGACTGCGCCATCACAGATGGAACGTGAAGCTCCAGCTTGGAGCTCTTGGCAGCTCTGCTTTGAACTGAACATGCAATACTGAGAGGTAATCGAACCGCTGGCGGCACTTCTGAAGACACTCATGGTCAAGTTCTCCCCGTGGGTAGGCTCTGGTTCGAAGGCTTTCCAACGAAGCTGATGCCCCTGAACAACATCTTCCACTGAGACCTTGTACATTCCGAAGGAAAGCATGATGTCGGTTTCAATACTCGATACAGGAGCGAAAGTCAAAGCAGAACAGTGATCGGGATACACATATACCATACGACGAACCCGGTAAATGTTACATTCACTTTGACATGAGAGACCAAAAAGTTAGAAGTTTGGGGATGAACAATCGCATTCTAAAGCTTCTTAGGTAGTTTGATCATCAAGGAGCTGGAAGAAACTACGCTGTCTGAAGAACAGACCTGATTGCAGATCTGGGAAGGAAGTGGTGAACTATCCCGCCAATGCGTACTCTTGAACCTCATAGGACAATTGGGGGCCAGAACGTGAAGCGGGGATCATGGACAAGGTTCCGACTCCTTACCTCCAGAAAGAAGCGGCCATACGAGATGTATAAAGCAGAAGCTTGGCACCATCAAAGATTCCAGACCGGATCCCAAAAGTTCCCAAATTGACCACAATCATCCTAACCTACCTCAACCACAATGGTCATCATCTCCGAGTCCATCGACATCAACGCCTCACCAGACCACGTATGGTCCATAAACACCAACCTCGACGCCTACAAAACCTGGAACACCTTCATCACCGACATCCGCTTCGCCGACCCCTCTCCTCCCTCCTCTTCCTCTCCCTCTCCCTCCTCGCCCACCCACGTCACCCCCTCCGACATAGGCCGCCCCCCTCACCGTCACCCTCAAAACCCTCCCCTCCGACCCCCCTGGCGCCTACACCAATACCGTCTCCCGCTTCTCCTACTCCTCCGCCACCCGCGAGTGGGCCGCCAGCGGCGGGCTGGTGGGCAAGTGGTTCTTCGACCTGGAGCACTTCTTCGTCGTCAAGGAGGGGGAGGAGGAGGGGACATGCGTGTTTGAGAATAGGGAGAGGTATGAGGGGGTGATGGTGTGGGTGTTGGGGTGGGTGGGGCAGTTGGAGAGGGGGTTTCGGAGGATGAATGGGGAGTTGAAGGGGGTTGCTGAGGGGGGTGGGGGGCGTTGAGTAGGCGTGGAGGTGGTGGAATGAGGCGGCTTGTCGTGAGCGGGATTAAGAGACTAGTCGGTAAAGCTGCTGAGGATTTGGTAGAATAGCTGGGGGACGTTTCTTGCGAATGTGTGTTGGAGGGGATTGGTCACGGATGGTTCCGCTAATTTCCAAAACGGTTGGAGTTACCTAAGCAATGCCAAGAACCGACAACGACTTCCACTGATGATCTCTCTGCTATTCTCTTATCATCGCCAAACAATGTCAGTGACCAGCATGACCTTGAGACATTCATAGCTCGCTTTGAGCTGCTTTTGACATACCACAGTACCATTCGCAATCATGATCACAGTGCGTGAAATCTGGAGGGTCGCAGCTCCGAATGAGATGGCACCTGCAGCACGGAGTTCAATGAGGCCGATTTCCAGCCTTGCGGCACCAGCTAGTATCCATGTAACTCCGGCAGCTCCAGCCCGCCATGGTATACTTACACAATTGGACTGATGACAAAGATAGCTTTGTCGAGACTTCTCTGTTCCTCCAAGGCTGAAACACCTGAGCTCAAGCTTCCTTGTCAGCCTCGTTGAGCGATAAAGCCTTTCTTAAGTCGACTTGCTACAGCCGTCTAACAATCTTCCATACACTTGCTCCCTATAGGTTCTCAAAGTGATACTCCAGTCTCTTGTCCAGGCGACATGGCTCCTGTGCTTTATACACACCAACCACTACGGTCATCACAAGCAATTAGGCTTCTGAACCTTAGGGGTAGCTATCGTGGAATCTTCAAGGGGGGTTCAGCGGCAGATGGGCTGGACATCGAACTTATCGAAAGAGACATATCGTCGCCTAGAACCTACGAAGCCATCTCATATACCTGGGACGATCAGGTCCCTGACCGAACCATCAATTGCCATGGCAAGGCCTTGCCCGTTATGGCAAACTGCGAAGCCATTCTCCGAAGGCTGCGTCAGTGGTCAGATCGATTTATGTGGATAGACGCAATTTGTATCAGCCAGAGCTCGGATGCTGAGAAGGCGCAGCAGATCCCCATGATGGGGGACTATCTTTATGCGTGCTGAAAACGTGATAGTCTGGTTGGGAGAGGGGAATGCCATTACTAACGACGACATTCGCTATTTGAAGAGATTTGCCAAGCTGCAAGAACGCCTTCCTAAGCGGTTTGCTAATGTTACAGAAGAGGATACTAGTGGAGAGGTTCCCAATTTTGAAGGCAGCCTCGAGCTCGTCGGAGATGCCGAGAGAATCCTTGCAGAGCTAGCAGGTAGGGAGAGAGGCTTCGTGTGTATAAAACCCTACTGATATCAGACAAGCCGAAGAGTACAGCAAAATCCCTAGAGGAGAGCCTCTCCCATCAATCTTTGAGCGCCGCTGGTTTAGTAGAGGTAAATAAGAGTGCTTTCTGAGCATATTGCGTACCCTACCTGCTGGTTTTCAGTATGCATGATAGAAGGAGATATCGCGGGCGGGTCTAGTCTCGCTCAGGGTCAGACTATAGTTCAATCGGACTGGAATGTCGGGCTGTTCGTCCGTAACCGCTCAGTATTGTAAACAACATTCTTGAAAGAGTCGTTGGTAGAGCTGACCATGACCTAGTGTGGTGCGTCCAAGAGTTGGTCATGGCGCGACAAGCCGCCGTACTCTACGGGTCCTTTGCAATTGGGTGGGACGAATGCATCAACGCTTTGGACTTCCTGTTGTGGATATCCCGGGTGAGTGAATGGCGCATTGACGAATTATCCGAAAACATTGATACGGTGAGGGTGTATACAACCTTGCGTCGGCGCATACACCAAGTCCAGCCCTCAAAAGCTCTCGAACCATCACATCGCATGCAGCTCCATGAGGTTCTACACATGATGACGGCAAAAGGCTGTTTAGACCCACGAGATAAGATCTATGGGACATACAGTATACTGCAGTCATTAGGTACGAGAGAACTCCCGCCTGTAGACTATAATCTACCTGCCTCCTTGATCTATGCGGCCCACGTCAAAGCTTCTATTCTAGTCGAACAGTCCCTGGACGTATTATATCACTGCGGTAGGGAAGGAACCGTCTCCGGGTTACCCTCTTGGTGCCTAGATTGGAGTGCTTTAATGGCCGCTGAACCATTCGCTCCAGAACATGTCAATGCTAGCAAGCTTTCCTGTCAAGAGTTTGGTTTTGATGGTCAGAACAAGCTCCGCATCAAGGGCATTGTTGTCGATAAAATTCGACAATCTACAGATGCTGCTCTGTCCAAGGAGATCCTGAAGACAACCCAGGTCGTTGACCATCTAAGCTGGGCGTGCAAACTGATTCATTTTTGGGAGGGATGGATACAATTGGCTTCAAGTTCGAGCAAAGACCCAGACGACGAGAACACCCTCTGGACTATCAAAGGAGTGCTTACTCAAGATAACATATTCGATGACGACGACTTACAAGGTGAAGATATTATGGGTCTCATGTGGGAGTGGCTTGAGTTTCTCCGTGCATACGATACAAAATCTGGAAGTGCGGAGGTGCGGAAACGTATCGATGACATTGTCAAGGGTCTGCTAAAGAGAAATGGGGCCTGGGTCAAATATTCCCACAGCAGGAGCGACCTTGGAAATGTTGAACAGTGTGTGGAATGGCGTATATATGCAGCCTTGCACTTCGGCTCCGTCGACATGGACATGCTCCACCAGCATATTTCCCGCGTTACCATGGGCAGAGTAATGTTCAAAACCGACAGCGGCTTACTAGTAAGTGCTTGCTATCTTGCAAGTCCGGACGACGAGGTCGTACTTCTCTCGGGCTTGCGTGTTCCATTCATTGTTAGACCGGTAGCGGATGGGGATTACCGGCTGGTCGGACCTAGCTACGTTCATGGTGTTATGTATGGAGAGCGATGGCCTGATGATGAGGGGAAGTTGAAAGAGTTTGCGTTCAGCTGAGACATCCCCTATATCTACTACACTGCTGACACACAGAGAGTGAGGGTATACTGGACGGGGACCCAGGGTTCCAGGTGGGAACATTATCATTACCTGTCGGCGAAGATATGATGGCTACCAGAAGAAGCTCTAGACCAGCTCCTGCGTGCACATAGCAACTCTACAATTGGACGATACGTCAATCCTACTAAAAGAATCTACAATTCTCCATCCGGCTACATCATCATCACTGCCAGCAATCCGGCTAGGATGCTCACAAAACCACCAGTAGCAACTACGGTCCCAGCCCCGTTCGCCCCAGTAGGAGTGGCGCCCGCAGTCGCCCCGCTGGAGGTTCCAGTACCGCTTCTTAGAGCAACAACTCCACCCTGAACAGTAGGTTGCGTTCCGCTAGAGGTGACGCTCTTGGCAGCGTTGACATACTGGTCGATTGTCTGAGATCCGTCGGACCTGCGCAGGTTCAGTACGGGACGTCTGTGTAACATCTAAACAGTAGCGTGGCCACTTACGGTGGATTGATGACGCCTGCCATGCCCGACGCACAGTGGTCTAACGGGCTGCTTTGGGAGCAGTAGAACCAGATGGGATCGTTGTTGACGATGTCGATCGTGAATGTTTGGGGCTGCGCACGCACGGTAGTCAGAATCACCAACGTTTCAAGCGAGGTAGCGGGAGTCTTATGACACCTTGACGGCAGTAGATAGGAACTTACTCCAGGAGATGCGGAGGTGGCCATAAAACCACTGAAGAAGGAAGTCGCATTGAGCGGCTGGCAGGGGTTCTCAAAGGAGGACTGCGTCACCGTATGGTTCGGTGGGAAGAATTGGAACTGGACTTTCTGCCCCGGTGATGCTGTGAGCATGTTGGGCGTGAACTGGAGCCCTCCCTGACCGACGAGGACCGTATGGACGTTTGGATCTGCTGATACTGTTGGGCTTGGAGATGGAGAGGAGTTGGCTTTGCCTCCTCCGCCGTATTGTGCCAGTGCCAAGGGCAAGCCCATCGTGAGAAGGTAGAGAAAGGCTAGCATGTTGATTACAATGGTGGGTCTCAGCTGTTGAATCTTGGGTAGATACTACACTTGGCTTTGCAGGTTGAGGAATACTTATATGCCTGGAACGAAAGCAGACGCCGCGACCATACTGAGAAAACATCACGCGGCGCCTCGTTGCGTCGTAATCACGAATACCATACTGTGCAGTTGGGATGTCTTTCTGGGAGCCTAAAGCCACAGAAGCCTTAAGGCGCACCACGGATTGGGTGCCTTATCAACGCGGAGGTTGTTCCACCTCAACAACGGCCAAGAGGGTTAAGAAGTTGCGGCTGAGGCTTATTGTCCAAGTTGCCTTGGGATGCCGGCCGTCGTCATCCGTCAAGCCTCATGGCCAGTATGAATAACCATGCCCGACGGGAACACGGAGTTAAGGAATATGGTCGGACTGTTTGACAGACAATATTAAGATTGTTCGGCTGTGGCATTCTACTACCTACATCGTTCTGAAAGCAAAGGTAGCCAAGAAGATTGTTTGGGCGCTTCTCCAATCTTCCAGCATCTACTTCTCCCGAAGCTCAACACTCGGCTTGTCATCGTAGCTCTTCTCGCTCTCCCTCCTCTCCAATCCTTCCTCGATATTCTTGGCTCTGACCTCCTCCTCGTAGCCAGCAGGAGCAGCAGACTCAAAGTGTCTTCCTCTTTGCTCTGGCCCGAATGCAGCGGTGACAGTAATGCCGAGAGCGATGATGACGGTGGCAATGCCCATGGTTGCTCCGTAGGCGTCAACGCGCTTGCCAGTCCTGCTGGTGACGAAGTGGGACTCGGCGATGGCGTTGACGATCTGAGCGGAGGGTGAGGAGATCATGTTGCCGATCTGGTATGTGATACCTAGGGATCAAGTTAGCAGTTTGCAACGCATAGGTAGGGACAGTATCGTCTTACCTGGGAAGCTGGAACGGAAAGCCGGTGGCGAAAGCTCATTCAAGTGGATGGGAATGACACCCCAAGCACCCTGGACGAAGAACTGCATGAAGAAGCCAGTCGCGGACAGCTTGCTCTCCCCTTGCGGCAGGATCCAAGCGGGAACCATGGCACAGCTAATCAACGCAGCAATAATGATGGCTCTCCTTCTGCCAATCCACTGGGAGGTGTACCCAATGATGGTGCCGCCAACACAAGCGCCAACCTTCATCCAGATACTCGCTCGGGAAGCAGCGGCGTTGTCGAGCTCCTTCTCAGTGCGCATAAAGGTGGTGTAGCTGTCCTGACTGGTGTGGCTGTAGTAGTTGAACCACGTCATGAGGATGATGCAGTAGACGACCATCCTCCACTCCTGGCGGATCATCTTCTTCGTATCCGCCCAGAAAGCCTTGTTGTCCGCGTGATTGCCGCGCTTCTTCGCTTCGATGAACTGCCTGGATTCCGGGAACAGCATGCGGATGAAGCCCACGCCGATGGAGATACCAGCAGCGATCCAGAACACCGTCTTGAACGACTCTGGTTCTCCGCCAACGCCGAGGTTGGCACATGCGGCAAAGACGTAGCCCATCGAGTACCCTTGCTGGAGGATACCGCTCATGAGCCCACGAGCGTTAGTGGGACAATGCTCCAGCGCCATAGCAATAGCATTGCCATACACTCCACCCATGAACAGCCCAAACAAGCTCCTCACAGCGAGAAACTGGCCGAACGTCGCAGAGTAAATGGTCGCAATCTGCAACACACCAAGAATCATCATATTCAACACCATCGGCCACTTCCTCCCAAACTTGTCCCCCGCGAGCCCAAAGAACGCCGCGCCCACCGACCGCAGCAGCAACGTCAGCGTAATCGCCGTGCTGATGTTCGTATTACTCTGCTTGTAGTACGCCGCCAGCTTTACCGTCTGGATGCTCAGCGCGTGGAAGTCGAACGCGTCGGCGGTCCAGGCGGCCAGGCCGACGAGGAAGAACAGCCAGTCCCGCCAGGAGAGCTGCGCGAAGAGGGAGATGGGGTTCTTCAGGGGCTCGGGGGCTTGCCATTCGGTGTAGGTTTCGCCGTGGGCGTTGGTGACGGCGACGCGCTGCTTCCAGATGAAGAGGTCGCGGAAGGATTGCTTGGCGGTGGAGAGGGTGCCTTTGGCTATGGGATCGGCGGGGACGCCGGTGGGGATGGTAGACATGGTGGATGGTGATGGTGACTGGTTTGCTCTAGAGGCAGGAGGAATGATAAAGGCTACGGACGGGTGACTGACGATGAGAGCTAGTGAAGGCTAGACTGGGTTGGAGAAAGAGGATAGTAAAGGGATAATGTATTATGTTCTTGTAGATATAGGAGGATTATAGAGATAGATTCCACTAGAGAGCACAGAGGATGTAGCAGAAATAGCACCATACACAAGCACAAGACCGTTCAAAAGGAAACGGGAGACCTGTCTTTATAGAGCCGTATCACCAACCTCTTGGCCTCGCAATACATATCCTCGCTCACGCTGATCAAAAGCCCTCATAGCGTACCGTGTGCACAGAAAAGACCCAACCCGCTGACGCGCCCACTCACCCATTGGAGGAAAACCAACAAGTCATACGATCACCGCTGCCACAGACAGACCGACTGCTCATCAAAGCACAACCGAAATCTGGGAGCAAAAACCCTGCATCACGTCGCATCCAGCGTCGAGGTGTAACGGCACCAAGACCGTGCCAACGTTCCACACACGCAAGCCCAGCTTATGAATGGCAGCGTTGATAGCGGTGCCAAGCGCGAGGAAGCCGCGGTAAGCACACAAAAGCACGCAAAAGCACCCTCGGGGCGTCTTCCGCCCAGGGCTGGGCTGGCTTGGCGTTTGGCGGGGAAGTGCTTCGCGGGGAAGGGGCTTCGGCACCTCTGCGGGTGAAGTTCGGGCTTGCGAGCCTGGGAAGTTTAGAAGCCAATGACTTTGGAGTGGTTGATGTTCGGACTTTCCCTGCATGAGGCTCGGAGAGCAACGGCGAGATGGAGAGCCTCATGCATGGTCGGAGATACTTCGGTTCCTGATGTGAGCATATTAGGGTTTGTAAGTGGCATGAGAGTCCTAGAGCATTGGAAAGAATAGTTCGAAAACGTCCGATGTATATGCAAGTATAGATGCTATCTACAGATGGGCCAAGGAAAAGGGACTTGAACAATAGCGAGGGTGAAGGGTTAACCCCGACCCCGAAAGACTCATTCGCTGGAGCGAGCGAGCAAAAGGAAAATGCGCTTTTGAAACTCCACCATGCATCGTAAACATCAGTTGATCCGTCCGTGCCATGCAAGCCACGAGCTCAACAACTGCCTTTCCATTCCAAAGCTGCAGCTAGATGATCTAGCCGGAGGGGTTGCCGTTGAAGGCAAGGTTGTTGGCAGTGCCAGAGGGGAGACCGGTGATCTTGTTCTTCTGCGAGAGGGTGACGATGCGGGAGCAGAGAGCAGCAGGGCTCCTGGCACCCTCAAGAGCGAGGAGGTAGGCAGCCAGACCAACAACGTGAGGAGTGGCCATGCTGGTACCAGAGATGGAGTTGGTGCCACCGTTGTACCAGGTGGACAAGATGTTGACACCAGGAGCATGGACATCAACAACAGTGCCGTAGTTGGAGAAGGAAGCCCTGGCGTCGTTGATATCGGTGGCACCGACAGTGCAGGCGCTGGCCTCGGAAGCGGGGGAGTAGTTGGCGGCGTTGAGTCCATCGTTGCCAGCAGCGACACCCATGAAGAGACCGGCAGAAACGGCGTTGGCGACAGCACTGTTGACAGCGGTGGACTTGGAGCCACCAAGGGACATGTTGGCGACGGCACCAGCGGGGCAGCCACGGGTCTTGAAGTCCTTAGCGGCGAACTGGATACCAGCAATGACACCAGAGTTGGTACCGCTGCCGTCAACACCGAGAACCTTGACCGCGTAGAGCTTGGTCTTCTTGGCTACACCATAGGTCTTGGAACCGATGGTACCAGCGACGTGGGTACCGTGACCATTGCCATCAGAGTTGACACCATCACCGGCATAGTTGGCAAGGAAGGTAGCGCCTGATCTGGGTTAGCTTTGTGGAGGAGACTAGTCGTTGCTAGCGGCATCACTTACGGCCTTCGAACTCAGGGTGACCAACGTAAATACCAGTGTCAATGACATAAGAGCAGGTACCGGAACCAGCGCTGGTATCGTAAGTGTAGGTGGTGCTGCCCTTGTTGATGTGGGAGATGCGGCCAAGGCCCCAGGGAGCGCCGGTCTGGCTGGTGTAGGCATCGCTCTGGACGATGGCGTCCTTCTCAATATACTCGACCTATACCCGGATTAGCTTTGCTATGGGTGTTGACCCATTGGTGACCACTTACACCAGGCAACTTCTGGAGGAGTGAGACAATGACATCGTCAATCTCGGCGGCGAAACCGGTGAAGTCGCCAAACTTGTAGACGTGGTCGGCCTTCTTATTGAGGAGGGAAAGAGCAGCGTCAAGGAGATCCTGGGCGACCTGGGACTTCATCTTGATGATGTACTTGTTGGGGATGACTTGACCGGAGCGAGGAGTCAAGACAGGCGCAGAGAGAGCAAGCGGCAAGACCGCGAGGACGGCAGCGATGGAGAACTTCATCTTGCTAGATTGAAGGTTGAGCGATTGGATGATGTAGAAGAACGAATGTAGGCCGGCTGCTGGTCAAGCTGCTGTGATTGCTGAGAAGAGAAGCTGTTGTGATGCTCTGGAGACTTCAATTTGGGAAGATTTCTGTCTCCTTTTATGTCCCTTCGAAGCCATGCTGTCTCGAGATGTCGCCGTCGACCTTCCCAATTCGATCAAAGGGCACCATCGCAGGTGTGCATTGCCACCAGGCGTGAAAGAGAAGGTAGGCTTTGGGATATCTGTTGATCCATGCGCCTTGTTTGCTGAAGTCGAGATTGAGACGGTGGAAAATCCACCACTCAGCGGCTTGGCTCTCATAATGGCCGGTGGATATGACGAAAACGGTAGGTAGAGTTCGGAGGGTTGAGCTTCTGCATGGCTAGTGTCTACCGGCGTGGAGGCTCTAAAGCATGGAGCCGAGTGGACGCCACGCCAGTTGTGAGATGTGCATGAAGAGAAACCATGTCAGAGGCTGAATGTGCGACCACAAGGCTTCTGAACCATGCCGATAAAGGAATGTATATGATGAATTGTTACATGCCAAGGCCAACGGCTAACGCAGAAACGCAGAGGATGCTCACTCCGGAAGGCAAAAGGAGACAGTGATGGAACGGTGCAGGATAAACAAGGCAGTTACTTGATAGGATATCAGAGTACGCTTGGCAGTTGCGCGAGGAAATCAAAGGACGAAAACACAAACTGTTTGAAACGAGCCTCGTTATGCTCCTGAACTAGGGATAGAGTATTTCCATAGTACGAGGGGAGGTGATCATCACAACCGCAATGCGTTAGACGGTGACCAACTGGTATCCAGATGTTGTACGAAGTGAGTTGCCGAAGGGAGAACGGAGTTGTAACCCCTCTTGCTACGTGTGATAGCAAGTTGATGAAGGGCGATAGATGTGGCCAATCGCGGGGTAAGAGCGCGGTCGATTGCCATAATAGCATCGGAGTGGCAATGCTTTTTGTTGTCCCAGCGTAGGGAGATTGTGTTTTGCAGGGGCTCCACCTGCCGCAAACCTGGAGACGGGGCGAGCCTTGTAGTGAAGGTCCGGCGAAGAAGATCGTGAGAAACCTTAATCCGATGGTAGCAAACCCAACAGGCACGCCTTTGTCACTCGCTCAGACGCATACTTTTCGGAAGCTCAAGCGGCGCAAAGTATGCACGAAACCTAAACGGAGAAACCGACCTTCCGTAAGCGGAAAGCTTAAGCCGGATTCTCATGACGATTCCAGATGACTGCCAAGCCATTTATATTAGGTGTCCTCCCCTCCGCTATCACGTCGTGGGGTATAATCGATAGGATGATAAGATATGCAGCCCAAGGAAAAGAGAATACACCATGCATTATGCGGAATGGAAGAAGGGTGGTGGGGGCCTACAGTAGTGCTGGCGACGTTGGCATGAAAAAGGAGACAACATGGCGATTTTCGGTCGACGAATAAAAGATGGAAAATGCTCGACCGAGCGTTTGGCGGACGGTGAGGATTCCTTGATGAAATCCCAGAGATTCATGCTAACTAGTCGTGAAAGGTCTTTTCGAAACACGGCAGGGTGACAGGAGATGCCCAGAACGGGCACCCTTGAAGAAGCTTCAGCCAGTGACGACGGGCAACGGTAGGGAATGGCCATCACAGCGGGAACGGGAGGTCCTGCATATAGGCGCCGCCCGCCTTGGCGCTCGATGCGATACGATAAGGCGATGAGGAGGAAGAGTGGGAGAATCTGACGAGGGACGATACACAAGGCGATGGCGAAAGAACAAACTCACAGCTTCTTTGCATTCGGCCTGCTGGCTCCAAGCCTTCCATGCATGCCATCGAAGTCGTACAGCACGCTCGTCTACACCAGAAGTGGCAGGTTCATGGAGAATCTTCACTTGGCAGTGCTTATCACCCGTCGAATGAGGACAATGCCTCCGAGCCTCAGATTTCCCGTACAGGGCAGAAAGAGATGGTGATAGTTGGCGACACACCTCGGTTGACCTCCAACGATTGTATCCAGCTGAACCCGGTGGCGGAGGGTAAGGACATGTCCGTTAGGCAGCAAAGTCGCCTTGGACATCTCTACAATGGTGAGGAGGGCCTTGTGCTGCGAGGACAGGTTATGAGAGACAATTATCCGGTCAATTGGGCTTTTCTCGAGCTTCGCCGGCGGCCTTTTCGAGCTCTGAAACGATCCTCTATTGTGTGTTAATCGATCTTCGTATCGGAGACCCTTTCTGATGTCGCACGATAGTCAAGCCTCAGGCCATTAAAAACAAGTCTGTCGAATGTTAGAATACAGAGTCAAAACACGTTTGTAAAGACAAAGTTGACATAGGTTGCTGGCGGTGGCTTTTGATGGCCGTCCAGATGAAGTTGTTCAGGCAATTGAAGCGTAAATCGGCGGGCGGGACATTCCAGCCGCAGCGGCAATGCGTCATCGACAACAACGCGACGCGACCCTCCGCTTTTGGCCCGTCCTCGAGACCTGTCTCCCCATCCATCACAACAATGCGCTGAGCCCGACAACGCTTCTCCTACTATCGAGATAATTGATTTCACGGTCGCGTGTATCTGAAGTACTCATACACAACTTGTGAAATCCGAAATCAATACTGATCGCTGTCAAATTCGTCCTTCTTTCCAACGGCATCCGCTCGTTCTCAACCATACATTCCACCCCATACCACAACACCCAATCCATCCATAATGCCTTCAACCAAGGGAAAGCCCACGAATCAGAAGCTCCACGATGAAATCACTGAGAGTAAGCTCGCGTCGATGCCAGCGACGATGCAATACTAACGCGCGACCGTAGAGATCAAGAACGAAACCAACAAGGACGGCGGAGGTAAGGGCCAGATGGCCGCCTGGAAGGTACGTCCTCCGTTCAACCCATCTATCATATCTATACATCTAACGTACGGTAGGCCTCCAAGATCGCAAAAGAGTACGAAGCCCAAGGCGGCGAGTACGAAAACGAAGCCGGCTCCAAGAACGAACCCAAAAAGGGCGCTCCCGACCACAAGTCCGAGACCAAGAAGGAAAAGGAGACCAAGCCCAAGACCACCGCCAAAGCCAAGTCCGCGGAGCCAGAACCACCAAAGGCCAAATCCGCAGAGCCCGAGCCACCAAAGACTAAGCGCGCTGCCACCAAGTCCGCTGAGCCGGAACCACCCGCCAAGGAGGATGTGAAGAGCGCGGATGAGGAGGAGAAGCCCAAGGCAAATACGGGGAAGAAGACTGCTGCTGCGAAGAAAGCGGAGACGGGCACGGAGAAGAAGTCCCCCGGCAGGCCCAAGAAGGCGGAGACTGTTGCGAAGGAGAAGGGGAAGAAGACTGCCACCGCGACGAAGAAGGAGGCCAAGGCACCCGCTGAGGGAGTTAGAAAGAGCGCTAGAGTTGCGGAGAAGAGGAAGGCTGATGATGAGCCTGTTGCGGAGAAGGCTGCGCCGGCGAAGAAGACTAAGAGCGCGAAGAAGTAGACTTATTGAGAGGTAGTTGTATAGAGGCGCAGTTGGTGTTGAGCACGGGCAAGGGCAAGGGCTAGGGCAAGGAGTTGGTGGAGTTGGATGGATGTTGTATTTGTACTGATACCCTGGGCTTGTAGTGCGCCTAGTATTGCTACTGCGTGGAGCTTGAGGTGCGCTTAGGAATGGAACAATCACGGAGAATGCAGTTTATCCATTTCAAAGAAGCATGTCTCCCAAACCATTTAGCACAACTGTGTACTGATAAACTGCACAATACCCGCAAGCCTCCAGATAGGACTCTCGCAGGGTGATGGTATTCCACCACTGCTAGCCCACCATCCGGTTGGTCTGTATCAACGCGTAATGTACAATGTCCCATGCTGTATCCGCGGCAACTCCCAAAAATGCCATAATGGTTGTTAAAGGTTCGCCTTCTTGCCAGCTCCACCCTGGCATGCTCTCTTCATCTGAAATGTCACTTCATTCCCCTCTCGGGGTCACCGCCTCACAGGCTGCTGAGAACCATGTCCGGCCGACCCGCTTCGACTCGGATACTCCGGCACGTTCTCGTCTGTGTAGCCCAGATTCTTGAACTCATCTTGTGCCATGAGATTGCTATCCGGGTTATGGCTGTCAGCAGCGCTCTCGACCAAACTGCTCGCTAGACTTGCACTGCCTTCCAAGAGTGTGGTCTGAAGGTGTACGTACTGGTCCATCCGGCACTTCAAGTATTGCTTTGAGAGTAGTCGACACTCGTCATCGTTCATTCCTCTGTGTGACCGGAGACATCTTAGGTATAGGGCCATGATGGGCTTGCATTCGCCTGTAGAGGACCACTGTATCAGCGATTGTGTTCGGAAGCAGACTGCTGCGAAGCGGGTTGTAGGATGCGCATACCGTCATGGTCAAGTGGGAAAGATCCTCGCTCGGGACTGTGGACTGAGAGTCAGTACACAATGCCCCAGGTGAAGCCTGCGAGAGTGTGCAACGAGTGCGATGTCGTACTCACTCGGTTGACGTACGGAACGGGTTTCGCAATAACCTGGCGCCCACCGGGGCCACCTGGAGCGCTCATGGTGCGAGAAAATGGCGGTTTTATAGAGGAATCAAGTTCGAGCGAAGGCAAACAGTGTTACTTGAAGTTAGGTAGTTGACACCGACCCAAGGTGCGCGCTACAGTACTTCGTCTCAAAGGTCATTGAGCTGTGGAAAGGAAAGTTATTGTTGCCCGAAAACTCAGGCAGCTTGCTTAATTTGTTAGGAACTAATTACAGCAATTCTCGGCTTCTGCCTCCGTGCTTGGAACAACAACCACGAAGTCGTTCTTCTCACTATGTCCGCCTCTATGATGATATCACTGGGCTATATGCAGCTCCAGTGAGTTTCTAGCACCCTCTAGTTCCCGATTGTATGAGTCCACTCACCAGGGGCGCCCTCTCCGTCTCCGGCATCAGCATAAATATCTGCCTTTAACCAGTCACAGTTCTGTCTTGCAGCCTTGATAGGGGAACTCTCTCCAAAGCCCACACATGCATCCAGAGGGATGTTGCCTCCTTGGCCGAAAAGCTGGATGACATTGCCGTTGGAGTCGCACTCAGTCGTGTCATACAGAGTCACTATGTCATTGTTAGACGTGAAAACTCACGGGTTCTCTTCCACCGGTGATAGAGATATGTGCTCACCAGTGCAAGCTCTATCCAGCTGTTGCACTTGAGCACTAAAAGCTATGTAGTTGTCCGGTACGGGTGTACATTTCCCCAAAGGTTGGACGGTGATCGTTGCATCGGAAATATCAGGAAAACAGGTGTTGCTTTTCCGTAACTCGATGATAGCATCCGTGAAAGGAATCGGGGGATCAATGATAGGAAAAGCCGAAATGCTGGTAGCAGCAAGGCCAGTGACGAGTGCTAGTATACTAAAGGTCTTCATGGTAGCGCCGAGAACGTTGAGCAGGCGACAGTGACGTTCGGATAGAGTGCTGTGAGAGTTGTATGCTTGAAGCAAGAGATCCCGCCTCAAGGACTGCTTTATGTAGACGATAGTGAGGCGATCATGAAAGCGCTTGACAAGGTTGTGCTCATGTCATAGGACGGTAAGCCTTAGCTGAGTGAACCGCTCTTACTGCGCTCTCGGCGGACGTTGTCATGATGGCATTACCGACCAACTGAGGGCTCCGCTACGACTGCTTCACACCAATGCCATGATCCGATGCTCGATCTGCCAGTGGTTATTCAACATCTGATTACGGTGCACAACTTGGAGTATGAGCTCAATTCTCACAGAGGGTTAGAACGTCAGCGTAGCAAGGAAACTCATGGAATAAAATCGTGGTAGATATTCTTTGGATGCTCTTACAGGCTCCAAAGCATGTATAGATGTTTGATTGAACAGTCCTTATTCCTGAATTATCGACGACAGAGCCAACACTGTTATCGCAACGAGTACCACTGCAACATCCACACCATGAAGAGTACGAAGCCAAGGATGACGAAATGGAGAAGACCAGCACATATTGGCAATGTAAGCTACATATAGAAACGAAACTGCTACAAGCTGGCCTGATACTGTAAGATCATCATAGTCAAGAATAGACAATTGAAAGGCGAACTTAGTCCTGAAAATTGTGCGACTGACGAGGTTATAAGGCCAATCTCAGGTCTATATGGTCTAATGAACCTCTGGGCAACTGCTTGGTGCGAGCGAAAAGACGACGAAGAAGCAAAGTACACAGGCTACAACGGAGACGATAGTTCCAGCCTCCGTCTGAGCTTACTTCAAGCCCCAGACCAGGCGGCCAGCAAAACAACCCTTTGTTAGATAACGTTACCGCTCTGAACATCCCACCCCTAAGCTGACTCCAAGCTGACATCACGTGCATCTTCCATACCTCATCCCCCTTCTTTACAGCGAATCTATCATTGTTGCTATCCCTTGCCTGCTCTATACTCGCCCCGAATTCTACCTTTTAATATTTTAAGCAAGATTAGTATCGATCTTCAGCGTCTCTGGACAGAACAGGCCGCTCTTCAAGAAGACCAAGATGGTCCCAAACCAGGTTAGCGCAAGCTTATGGAAGACAAGTAGCTTTTAGCGCAAACGCTAAGACAACCACGTTCTTGACTGAATGGCTTGCTTTCAACCTTCCCTCTTCACCAGGATCTTGAAGAAGTTAATGATATCAGATGCTGCAGCTGGTCAACCTCGCGGGTCGTAAGTCAAGGTAGCATCATGAAGAATCCTTTGTGCACGCCATCATTCTTGCTCCGGGATTGGTCAATGGCAGCTCCTACATAGCAATGGATTCAACCGTCATGGAGTACAACGCTTTGATCTGCAGGTACAAGTAGCTAGACCTTCCCTGGTCTTGTTCTCTGGTAGGTGAAGTCTGGTAGGTCATCTTCACTATGCTCCAAAATCGTTACTCCGTAACTGTTGCCGCTCTTTGCTTGCTTGAAGGCGTCAATGCCTGGCAGCGTAATTCGTACTCCTGGAAGCCTCCAGTGACTTGCGCTACGACAACAGCAACGTCTCAAGCTGGTGCAAGCTCCGCAACGAGCACAATCACTTTTCTCACCTCCGCAACCTACTCGATTGTCACAGCCCCAAGTGCTGCTTCGACTGCGTCTGTCCCCACTGTGGATGATGGCAGCGAGTACATCGTGTATTCGACGGTGCCTGGTTACTTCTTGCAGGACCTGAACAGCACGAACGCCAGCACTTTCGACTACGTGAGGCTTCCCATCCAGTCAACCTTGCCTCCCGCAAATGTCTGACTAATCTATTTGCAGACCGCTGTCAACTTCGGCCTCATCAACCAAACATACAGCGGCGACTGTGGCTCCGCCAACCTCACCCAGTGGCAGCGCTTCAACCGCGAGCTGTACACCTTGAACCAATTGGCCCCGAGCAACGTTGTCTATAAGCTGCTATTCATTGGAAGGCACGGAGAGGGTTACCATAACGCAGAGGAGAGCTTTGTTGGCACACCTGCATGGAACGTACGTGCAGGACATGTATCAGAGGGTTGTTGAGGAGCTGATGTGGTTCGTAGTGCTACTATGCCGAGCTTATTGGGAATGCCACTGCAACTTGGGAAGATCCTGGTTCGTAATGTACTTTGTGTAGCAGGGGCTGCTCTCTCTGACATCTGAATAGCTATCACGCCAAATGGCGCCAACCAAGCTCTAATCGCGAATCGCTACTGGACACGCTTGTTCAACGAGCAGAAGATTCAAGCTCCTCAGTCCTACTACTCCTCGCCGTTGCAGCGCTGTCTCCAAACGGCCGACCTAACCTACGCCAACTTGACCCTTCCGAGCTACTACCCCTTCAGGCCAGTCGTGAAGGAGTTTCTCCGTGAAGGCATCTCCTTGCATACTTGCGATCATCGCTCTAATGCGACCTGGATCAAGAACAACTTCCCCAACTTCGTCCTGGAACCTACTTTTACGGAGTATGACGAATACTGGAACGGCATCACTGGCGAAACTCCTTCGGCCCAGGACTACCGCTCGAAGATTGCACTAGATGATATCTTCAGCTCTGACCCGTCCACCATCGTATCCATCACCACACACTCCGGTGAAGGCGCCAGCTTGCTCCGAGTGCTCAATCACAGAGTCTTCAGTTTGGTCACCGGTGCTATCATCCCAATTCTCGTGAAGGCCGAGACAAGGACGGACGTGCCGAGCTCAACGACAAGAGCCCCCTGGACAACGAGTGCCTGGTGTACTAACGGACCGCCATTGACCAGCACTTCAACAGGATGTGTATGCGCGGGCGGTGTGCAGCCAACTACCTTGAGCCCACCGAGTGTCAGGGCAACAGGCACCCAGAGACCGGCGTCTTCATCGTAGCAGGTATCCAAAACAGGTGCATGTACTAAAGGGATGTCAATGGATGCTAGGCCGTGGCGGCAAGAAGACAAATGTGGGATGTAATGACTAATTTAATGTCAAGTGCGAGTATTTGCATCTATAGATGCTGGCTTAAGAACGACACGGGAGCAGCATCGGATGAATGATAGTATCTATGCAAAGATGTCCTTCTGTGCTCCGTTCTGCCAGCCCCATCCCTCGTTGTAACCCGGTGAGACACCTTGTGGTGGGGACACGTTAGTTCCTTCAGCTTGACTCCAGGCAATCATCTGCTTCGCTCCCTTTGTGCACTTGCTCTGCTTCCCCGCACAATACACCGGAGGCTTCGCCGGTGCAACACGGGCGGTGGAAGTAGCACCGGTGACGTTGCATCTGAAGCCGTGCATGTACATGTTTGGTTGACCGCAACCATTTGGAACCCATAGCCAGGCGCAGTGACAGCCCCCGGGAGGACAAGCGGGCAGATTGGGGACTTTGTAAGTTGCAATGCGCTTCCAAGGCGTGCTGCGGACGAGATCAGCAACTACCATGGGCTAGGGAAGATGGAAGCCACTGCTTGAGGACAGTAAACACAGCCAAGTTCTCCATAGTGACGTCCTTTAGATCAGCATGATAGCTGATAGCAAAAGCCGTACCAGCAGCGCTCGTTTCATTCTGCACATGCATCGCGCCGTCCTCTTGAATACAGCCTTCCCCTATCCCTGTCCACCCACTCCAGTCCTCCGGGTGGTCATTTCCATCTGGCCATTCTGAAGCATACTGTCCACCATAGGACAGCGTGGTCTGCGCTCTGTTGTGCGCCAACTCAACCGTAAACTCTCCGTTGGCTGGCAGGTTGAGGAACTCGCCCGCAGGAGGAGGGGCTAGGTCACAGCCTTCCCAGTGCTGGAACCACCAGTCCTTTTTGGCGAGCATGTATAGGGGGTTGACGGCTTGGTTGGTGTTGTTGTCATCTACGGATGTGTCGTTGCCGCCTTTGCAGTACATGCCTGGAGCCCAGGCTGCGACGTGGGCTTGAGCGGTGACCGCAAGGGTCAGGACCAGTGCGAGGGAGGAAAAGGAAGGCATTGCGCCGATTGTGGAGAAGCCCGGAGACAAGAAGACTTGAACGCTGACTTCAAAAGGAAGGAATCACCACAGTTGCAGAACAACAGAGGAGTCCTACGGAAGTAGACTTACATGTTTATATATGCCTTTCTCAGGTGTTCAATTCCCTAGAGACGCTCTACATCGCACCGCTTTGAGTCTATCGAACGTTGGCTGCAGTAATCACAAACATCGTGAGCGTGGATACTGGAACACAGTCATCTGTACATAGCATCTTCTTGAGCACTGTATAATTGTAGACTTTGAATAGGGAATGGTTGAGGGGAAATCATCCATAAAGATTGAGATATATAAGTACTCCGCAGTCAGGTCTGAGGTAAATCCTGACGGCTCGGCACGTCAGCACCGCTATATTCGAAATCAGGAAGGTTTTTTGCGGGGCATAACGTCCTTGACTCAGGTAACACTTGAACCCTCAAGATGTGCACTTCAGAATATCCGCGAGGTTCAAACTGGCATGAGCGTTTTGGGTGGCGCTAGTGGAGACTGAGCAAAGTTGTCCGAACTCCGACCGCGTGTATGATTCGTATGATCGACAGAGTTCCGTTAGTGGATAGCAACCGTTAGAGCAAATGGATGGTGAACCACTAGACAGATCTAGAGCCGATCAGATCGCCTGCGCAGTTCGGAGTGTGCTGTGCACCGAGAGCTTGGTAATTGGAATGAAGATATATCTTGGATTGATTGTCGTCGATGTCGGAAAGTATTTCAGCATCACCCTTTGCCATTCCCGCCCTCAAGTCTAAGCCAGGCGGCGAGCACGAACAATAATGTCTTCAAACGAACATAGCGATGACAAGATTACAGTGTATAGAGGATGGCCCGACCAGGACCTGTATGTTTGGTCTCCGTTTGTAACGAAAGTCGAACTTCGTCTCCGAATTGCGGATACCCCCTACAAGGCTGAGGGTGGCTCGACACAGTCAGCACCGAGGAAAAAGATCCCGTACATGAAGGTTCATAGCCAAGCCCCAGACATGGGCGACTCGAGCATCATCATTCGGACCTTTATAAGCCATGGTCTTGTGCCAGACATCAATAGCGATCTAGACCCTACCACTAAAGCACATGATGTGGCACTGAGAGCGCTGTTGGAGGACAAGTTGGCTTTCTACCACGTAAGTCTCACCATCTTACTCATTGATGCCATCCTAAACCCCGCAGATACATGAGATGTGGGTCGGTAACTACTATACGATGCGGGATTACATCCTGTCAAACCTACCGTTGCCAGTGCGCGTTCCACTCGGCCTCGTCATCTACAATAGCACTGTTAAGACGCTTTACGGTCAAGGCACTGGCCGCTTGACGGACGAGGAGATTCGGGATTTCAGACAAGAGATCTGGAACAGCGTCAATGAACTGCTGTTGGTTTCACACAGGCACAAGCAAGATTCGAAGGAGCCCTTCTGGGTCCTTGGTGGTGACAATCCTACTGAGGCGGATATGACCTTATTCGGCTTCATAATAACGGTGCTCATATGCACCGCGTAAGTCATTGTTTTCTTAGCGGTTACTATGACGAACGCTAAGAGTGTCAGTATTCCGGAGTCACAAAAGGTAGTCAGGGGACTCCCCTGCGTTGTTGAGTATGCGGACAGAATCCACAGGAAGTGCTTCCCTGATTATCAGAAATGGGAGGAGGGTGTGAACTGATAATGAGAGCGAAACCTTCCTAGTCAAAGCAAGGAATTAGGGACGGTTCGCTAGTAAGCGGTGGGTCCTGCTCTTATTGACGACTCTCTGATGGTTATCCATCTACATGCCTGTGTAAGCTCGGGGCTACATCGCAGCTATTGCTCGAAACCAATAAACCGGTTCAGTACAGCTATTCACTACTAGCATGGACGGCCAAAGCCCAACATTGGAAGGAAAAGCAAGTGCTGGCTGACCAAACTACATCAATGGGGGATGGCGGACTAGGAGGAGAGATGAAGCTGCAATCATTGTTAGTGTCCGGTCAGATTCGCAACTATAGTCAAGTTAGCGTTAGGAACCCAGAGCCACATTGGGCGGCAGGTACCTCTGATCTCCTGATTATCAAAGTCAAAAACCGTATAAAAGGCTCTCAAGAATACGCTACCAAGGATGATGTAGTCCCTGTCCGGATCAGGCGCCATGAAAACTGGAGGGAACATTGCAAATTGACATTGTACTCCTTCGTCTGAGTCGAATTCCCAAGTGTAGTCGAATGCGTCGACGCAAAGGTCGTGTCCGCTTAGGGTCATGCAGAAATGGGGCAGGTCTGCTCGCTTGTCGCAGTCGATATTGTACCATTCGTGGTAGGGTTCGGCATCCAAGGCATGTGCGATTCTCTTCACAAAGTCGCCCGGCAATATGATGGGTGCCCATGCGGTTTCGAACCTGACTGCCCATCCCTCGAAGTCTTGGTCAACGGCATTCGGGCCAGTTCCGAGTCGTGCAGAGGTCGCATTGACAGTCCAAGAGCCGTACAAAGAGTTTGCCGTCTCGTTTGTCAGCGGTAGTCGGATGAAATCTCCATCAAAGAGGTCCGAGTCGGTGCCTCCAAACATGAGCGTTCCCTGTGTCAGCTTTCCATCAACTATGTGTGGTAACGCTAGCGAGAACATATTGGCATCCAACAGCTCCTGCGATGCAATCGACTGAAGCAAGCTAGGCAGTTCCATACTCCCATTTGGCATTGCTGGTGCCAAGCCCAGCGAGCCATCGAACCCATAATAGACGTCTAGAAATCCGTCACGAATGATTTCGGTCACCTCCTGAAAGGGATGTGCATCAACAACGAGCCCGCCGATGCGGACAATGTCTTTCGACTCAATGCCAACCATACCAACGAAGGCATAATCATGCTCTAGATGCTTTTCAGGGACTACCTCAACGTAGGTCGACGAGATGTTCGAGTAGTACAGTGACAGCCCCTTGCACGGCTTAGGTCCCACCTGACATTTACGGGAGGGAACGAAGACGTTGTTGTACGACACATCGATGATCATAGAGAAGTGTTGTGGTGGCGTTCCAATGAACATCTCCGTAACATGGATGATAGGCGGGTAAGACCACTATATGAACTTCAGTGCTGGGTTCGAGTGAACGAACGAATGTAGCGAGATGACCTTTACTGGGACTGCGGGATGACGTTCTTCATCAGGAGGCGAAGCGAACGGTGCCTGTAATGTATGCTGGAGTTCGGACCATCGCGTTTGCAGCCGCTATCAATGTCAGTAGAAGTAATGCTAATGTCGCATCATTCTAACCTCCTTGAATGCAGAGTCATCCGCCCTTACTACAGATTTGAAGGTCGCACACGTAGCTGTGGACGCCAACAACATAGCGGAGACAATACAAAGTAGCAGCATCCTCAAAGATTTGGCTTTCGATATCTCTGACTCTGAAGAAAGAGAATCTTGAATGGTACTCCTCAGGACTACAGCGTCTTTATACCTCTCCGTGCGGCACAGTGCAATGCGATAGACGCCCACCGGGGCTCAGCCTCATCCCTCAGTCCAACCACACTGAAGCAAATTGGACATCTTATTGCAAAGTGACCGAGACTACGAGATGGAAGGCTCTGAGTAACGATAGCTAAGAGGAAAGGTATGTATGAAATCCCTACTATTGTTTGGGCGCTTTCTATATATCCTTGTACGTGCTTGTAGCTTTACTGGCCGGTAATGGAGAACGAGGCTCCACAGATGCGATATAGATGAGAACCAACATCATTCCCAAGGCAAAGTGGAGTGCTTAAGTAGCATTCAAAGCCCATGTATCCCTACCCTCTTGATGATTTGGGTATGGGCTGAGGATGTAATCGATGAGCGGGTATCCCGACACTGGAATCGGCGCTGAGCCTATCGTTGACGCTAGCGCTGAGCAGTTGTTCCGTTCCGTCTCATCATCCGCTCGATTTTGGAAATGTCCCGTCCAGTGCAGTCGAGCGCAGGACATCGTTGACCTCAATCCGCTGAACCCAGTGTAAGAGTTGGATTTTGAAACCTCCTACTCGTACATACACCACACAATGCCTCCACGGATACGACTGCGGCCGCAAGCCCTCCGCACACCCACCTGCACCCACTTCGCCCCGTCCACCCTCCCCCTTCAACAATGCCGCTCCGCATCCGTCGCAGCAATCACACCCGCACCGCCCATTGAGCAAACCATCCACGCTACCTCGCCCATCACACGGCATCCGCTGAACAAGCCGCCCTCCCACAAGCCTCCCGAGTTCCGCAAATCCCAACTCCACCGGCAATACCAGTCGCTCATCAAAGATTCACCCCTGATCCTCCTCTTCCAGCACAACAACCTCCGGGCGGTCGAATGGATGGGTATACGGAGGGAGGTTGCGCAAGCGCTCAAGAAGGTGGATGAAGCGCTCATTGCAGATGGGAGACCGGAGCAAGCGGTCGGTGATGATATCAGGATACAAATCATCCAAACAGGAATCTTCGCAAGCGCGTTGAGGGTGGTGGAGTTTTTCGATGCCGCAAAGGTTGCTGGAGCAGAGACGATACAATCGACGGATCCGCGGACAGCGAGCTCAAAGCAGGTTCCGAATGCGTCACCGATGTCCGAAGACGAGAGCTATGCGCATGGGTTGTCCACGGCCGCCTGGAAGTCGACGCACAACAAAAAGTTGAAGGAAGGGTTGGATGCGCTGCTTGCTGGGCCGATCGCGCTCGTCACGTTCCCGAATGTCTCGCCGGCCCATCTGAAGTCCATCCTTTCGCTGCTCTCACCAAACCCTGCCTTCCCTGCGCCGAAGCGGAGGGCGAACCCCGGATACTTTGAGCCTGTAGTGCAGTACGGAGTGCAGAAGTTGATGCTTCTCGGAGCGAGAGTGGAAGGCAGGGTGTTTGATGACGCAGGAACAAGATGGGTTGGTGGTATTGAGGGCGGTCTGGATGGATTGAGGGCACAAGTGGTACACATGCTGCAGAGCGTTTCCGGCAGCCTGGCTAGTGTTCTTGAGGGAGCCGGCAGGAGCGTGTATTTCACGCTTGAGGGGAGGAAGGGGATGTTGGAAGAGGAGAGCAAACCCAAGGAGGCTGAGTCTCCCGCAGATGCACCGAAGGATGCATGATGGACGTGAAAGAATTTTGGTGTATAACTATTGTACAAGAGCTTTTGTGGCATGGGTATAGAAGTAGCTGTAAAACAGGAACAGCCACCAAGAACACCGTTAATCCAAGCAAACATACAATTGCTGATGCCTACCAGTGTCTCACGACCGCGAGTATGCCTTTGGTTCGGAGCATTGCAATCATCTCGAGTGCTTTCTTCCTCTTCATTCCCTCTCGTGGCGCGATCTCTTCAAGCGCATGTCTTCCGTCAAAGTACCGTACAAACACCGGCCATAGATTCCTATGCTCCTCCAAGTCAAGCATGCTTCCTATGTGGTCCAGCCATCGTGACTCCAACGCGTTGGCCTTGTGTGGTGACTGTACAAGAGAAGGGTAATAGTGGTGGAGTTCCGTATGTGGCATGGGTGAGCTGGTGGAGACGACGGAAGGTGACGAAACAGATGGCGGTGGCTTTAGTGTGGAGGATGTTAACGATTCAAATTGCTGAACGGGTGACTGTTGAGGTGATTGTGACGAACGCTTGCTGATCTTCGCCGCAAGTGAGGAGGGGGGAGAGGCTGCAGTGATACTGACGGGGACAGCAGTACGATTGCTGGCTGTACTTCCAGCCTCAGAAGGAGGTCTGGCTGGTGTGACGAACGCGGACAGTCGCGGCGAGGTGATGGATGGACGTCGCGGAGACACAACTGCAGTCTCATCGTCACTACGATACGCGGGTGGCGTCGAAGGTGCTTCGTTGTCCGAACTAGATCTGGCTTTCTTCGTCGCGCTCCTCGTCGCTGAGACTACCGACGCCGTGTTCGCCGAAGCATCGCTATTCTCTCTCCGCATCTGAGCAGCTACTACTGCCTTTACTTCAGCTGACACACGTACCCATGCGAATGTGCGTAACTGCGTAACCCAACCACCACGTAGTAGCCATGCCAGGATCTCATAGTAAGCGGCCCGATGTTCTTTGCTAGGGATGAAATGTAAGTAAGGGCGAGGCTCTCGAGACAGCAGGTGCAGCATTGTTGGAAGTGGTGGAAGTGTCGGAAATCTAGTCGCATAAGCGGATATGGCCAATGGTAACATTGTCATATCTGCATTCGGCGAGACGATATACGTATCCTGCTGGTTTAACGGAGGGATTGCCCTGCCGCGTCGCCAGTAGATCAGATGCCGAGTAAGCTGCTGGACATCAACAAGGTGCATTCCGCTTTTGGTTGCCAACTTCTGCAAGGATTTGGTCGGAGTGGTAATTCGCAAGTACTGAGAGAGCAGTCCTTTAAGGTTCTTTGTGTCACTCTCGACTTCCTTCAATAGAACTTCAGCATCTTCGAGCAGGAGTAGGGCTGATCGGGGACTGATCGCAGTATCGGCATCATCATCGTCAATGAGCGTATCGGTAGTCAGCCAGAGACCGGGCATCTGCGGATCATTCGGTGTGGGTGCGAAGGGTGTGGATATGGCTTGTGGTATCTGAAGGGATGTATCAAAATCGTCGTCAATATGGATATGAGCGATCTTAGAAACCGATATCGCATCGAAGACAATTGCAATTGATCTTGCCAATGGTGACTGATGCATGATCTCGGGCCACACCGACTGCATTGCTGCTCCTGTGAACATGTCAATGATAGCTGGAGGATAAGATGACCCTGTACCTACTTGACTGCTTCGCATGCTCCTTGATCTGCATAATCTTCTTTGCCTCCTTCCAGACATATCCTGAATGACTCTGCTCGGACCTCAGGAACTTTGCATACTTCTTGGCAATGTTGTCAAACATCTCTTTAACACGAAGATGGTACTCCAGTATTGGCGGCTTGATCACGCAGCACACATGGAACATTGACATGTTGTCTCCCAAGTCTTTTGTGGATGTGCTTTTTGCCTCTGAACCTACATCAGATGGCGTTGATGCCGCGCCAAAGCTCTTAGACACATCTCCTGGGGTGGTGCCGTTGGTAGTACCATTCTCGAGAGGTGGCTCGATATCGATCCCATTGGACGTTCCACTTCCTGTGCCATTGACACCCCCTTCGACATCTTCAGCTTGCCTTGCATCCGACTCATCCGCCTCGTTCCCCTCAGTCTCTGTGTTGTCCGGTTGCTCCTCCCCATTAGCCCCATCCACCCCGTTGCTCTTCTGCTGCTTCGACTTCTTCGGTTTTTTCTCCTTCTTCTTTTTCTTCCACCGGCCATCCTCACGAACAAACATCGGGCAGCCTACGAGCACAATGTCCTCAAGGCAGACCTCGTACCTCCTCCGGTTGAAGCCTCTGACCGGACACAGCAGCTTTGCAAGCGCCTCCGCGCTGTATCCTAGCACTCTGTCCCACTCCCTCTCCTTTGCCTTTTCCTCTTTCTTGCCGTCCTCATCATCCTCACTGACGGGCGGTGAATCGTCATCTTCCAGCTCCGGTGCTGAACTGCGCAGACTGTGGCCCCTCCCTGTTCGTGTTGACGTGGCCGTCCCGGTTACTGTGCCCGACCTGCTTCCCCTGCTCACACTGCCTTCGCCTTCGTTCTCAATGCCATCATCATTGTCCGAGCTCCATCCGTTAGTGGCGCTCTCGGAATCGTCTGAATCGTCTCCTTCGGAACCGTTCCCGCGGTGGTGGCCGTTTGCAGTCGAGGTGGAGGGGTCGGAAGAGACGGAGGCGTTAGGTGGGTAGTGAAAGACGAGGTTAGGACCGTTTCGGGATTTGACGACAAGGAGGATTGCCAGCAAGCACGGGTTTGGGGGAAGGGCAGGATGTGGCATTGAAGGCGGAGAATAGAGCGTTCGGGGAAGATGCAGGTGGAAGTGGGGGAGCACTTCAGATCTTGCGGAGAGCCAAGCCGGAGGTTTCACACGCCAGTTGGGGGAAAGTAACCTAAATTCTTCACACCACATTAATGCCTTCTCCTAACATATACAGCACTTCATTGCGTCTTATTATACTCGATTGATGTTATGTGCATGGGTTACCCTGCCATTCCGCTACTCACATGTTTGTCTATCTTGCAATATCGGACGATCATACTGTACAGATGAACGATGTATATCCAGGACGGCCACCAAACAAGACTATCCCAACTCTGAAAGCCACATATCAACTAGAAACCAAGGCAATCATAGCTTCTCGTCCCTCATCTTCCGGAAGAAGTCGGTCACTGCTTGGTAGACGACCAGCAGGATACCACCTCCTGGACCCAATCGGAGCACCTTGGGAATGAAACCCTTGTACAAGGCTCCGAAACCTTCCTCCTTCAACACAAGGCCCATGGACGGCCACGCCCAGTTGTATTTCGGTATTGAGCCAGCAATACGGGGTGAGTTCTGAATGCGCGACTTGACGACATCCATGGGGGTGTTCAAGAGGGTACCAACAGTGCCACCGACGCCGCCTGCCAGCACATCGTTCAACATCTTCTGCGTCTTATCCGTTGTTGTTGGCAGCAATTCTCGGACCTGGAAGATGCAACCAAAGTAGCCTGCATTCCACAGAATGTGTCGCCAGACAGTACTTTCCAAGCCCTGATACAGCGCCAGTGGACCTTCCTGTGTGATGATTTTCCGGACGCAGTCGGTCAAGCCGTTGTACTTATGCGCTTGTGCTTTGTCCTGAAGCCGAATCTTGACCAACTCAAAGGGCACAACCACGAAAGCTTCCGTAGCACCGGCAGATGCACCGGTCAAGATGGAAAGAGACTGGGTCATCTTCGGCGCGCCGAACATGTTTCTGTAGAACTTGCCCCACTCATCGTTGGCAGCGAACTTGGTAGCTCTGCGCCGACATTTTAGCAGCTGTTCAGGTTGTGCTTCGAAATCGCAATTACCTTTTAGGTGCCTCCATCATGATGGGAGCAGTGATTCCGCGGTATAATCTGGAAGGGCTAGAGTCCGTTTCAGCCGTTGTCCCACATCCACTCGACCTGCCAGATGTCTTACCCTTCATTTTTGACGATCTTCCTGAAGCAGTCCACCATGCCAGTGTAGTAGTCTTGGCCAGGTATAGGTTTGCCCTGTAGTTGGCTAAGAGCGCATTGCGTTAGAGAGGATTCGCGCGGTGTTGTCAATCGACCGGCTTACACTCGAGTTTTGATCACGTCAAGCGGGTACCTGCAGGCTGTATTAGCTTCACTGGATCTAAGCACAACGACTGTACTCACATAATCAAAATCTACGTGTTCCGGCGACTCAGCAACTGTCAACCTAGGTCGTGTGCTTCCTCCACTCACCTCCGACACGCCGGCCACCGCTCCTTCGGGATATCAGCAAATGCGCGGCACTGCAAGCCATTGGACGACGTACCTGCAGCGAACTGGTAAGCAAACGGTAGAGGTTGCTCTTGCGCCATGTTTGCGGTTTGGAGAGCCGAAGCAGTGTGAAGACAAGAAGGTTGTGAGTGTTGGTAGTCGGGAAAAGGAAATATCGAGATAGCTTCAATTGCCGATGACGGCCGCTGCGGGTTGCTGATGCCTGAGAGCGAAAGTGTGGGGCTGGGAGAGGGTGCGTATACCTCAGGCACCCGCTCGGCTTGTTCCCCACCGACGCGTCTTCCGACCAACAGTCGCGTCGACCCTCGAGCACTTCCTCGCACTTGTTTCTCCGTTCTGCCATCACATTTCTTATTTGCTCACCTTGCGTTATGTCCAACCGTACAAAGTCATTCTTTGACTACAATCAGAAGCAACAGGTAACCATTGCCGGACCAGAAGCACAAGTGGAGATGTCAACGGAGTCTAACATGCTACCTCACTTACAGAGACGGCCTCAATTCCACCGCTCACGGAGTAACAACGACGTGCCCAAGACGGACGATGCACCTCAAAAGCCAGCGATACCCCCTTGTGCGAAGAGCAAGGCCAAGTTGAAGAAGTTTCAGTTCCTCAATGGTCGACCCACAAGCAGAGAAAGCCTTCTGTCGGCAAGGGACAGCTTAAACAAGGAGAACGATCAGGGAGCTGCTGATCAACCCAAGCAGCTTGATGGTTTAGGAGACTATCGTAAACAACGGGAAGAATCTGTTCAATCAGCCAAATCAAAGTCAGCAGAACGATCATCTGGCCAAATGCTCAAACCATTGAATCGACCCTCGAACGTGCAAACACCAAAACCCTCCGAGAAGCAACCGAACCATACACCCAAGGCCGTGCTCGAAAAGACGTTTCCACCAGCTACACCAGCAACCAGACTCCCGCTCGCCGATCTGATCGGTAACATCGACGACCTTTCAAGGCACGCCAAGGTACTTCAGGCAACACCAGAAGAGCGCATAGCATGGAATCACGTCCCATCACAGCAAAGTGCCAAGAGCTCAGACTCACCAGGAGCTCGGGGGAGGAAGAGAGCGCACAGTTCTTCTCCTGCGGAGTCCTCATCTTACCGGGACGCTTCCAAATTCTTCCCTCAAGATCCGGACAGCGTTTCGAACCGTCTGAAGACTCCCCAAGCTGATCCTGTGGGTGATCTCTGGAACAAATATACCGTTGGACTGAAAGTGGGAGCTTCTCCATCGCTTACGAAAGCCGCGTCCTTTGCCCATCTTATTGAGGAGTCATCTCCACAATCGCAGCAGAACATCTCACCAGGTGGGAATGTATCCGGTCTCCGCAGGTGGTCTAGCTGCGCGGATGAGTTTCCCGTTCCAAACGCAAAGCGGAGGAGAACAATGCCGGTCTTCCGAGACCAGGACGAGGACAGTCCGGCACAAGGCAGGCTTAGGGAGTCGATCGTTCCGTCATTGCTGGAAAAGCTGCAGGAAGAAATGGCCAAGGAGAAGGCGTTGAAGCTGGCTAGACCTCCGAGCGGCTCCTCTCCACTTCCCGATACCGCGCTGCACCATACCGAGGACGTAGACTTCCCCATTACCGGATTGGACACTATCATTGAAGAACCAAGGCAGCGATCGAGTAGCCTTCCAGCGATCGAGCGAGTATCTTTTCACTCGGATGACCAGATTGGAATGGGGGAGGAGGAGCACGGTGCTGCTGAGGAGATACAAGGGGAAGTTCTCGTGGTGCCAAAGAAAGCCTCGGACTATGGGAGTAGCAGCTTCGGCAGTCAAATGCTTGGGGAGGTTGATGTTGTGGAGGCGTCTACGGTACTTGGAGAGGAAGTAGTACCTGAGACGACCCACCCGCAAAAATCCCATCCCCCTCAACTGGCGCCTCAAGTGGTTCTCGAAGCTGAGGCTGTCGCTACTGTAGTCACAGAGAACAGGCCTCCTCCAAACTCTGACGATGACTTTGGAGATTTTGGGGACGATGGATTCGAGGAGTTGGAAACTCTCGTATCCATGTACGACACTCAACCAACCCAGTCGGGCCGGGTCACCCAGATTGAATCAAAAGCCGCCTCACCCGTGGAGGCAACCAACATCTCCGAAGAAGAGCTTGCAGTTCTAGCGGCAAATATGAGCGATGATTTCAGCGACGATGATCTGGATATGGATGATTTCGCCGCCGTCGAGGAAGTAGCCATGCAGGGTTCTTCAGCTCAAGCAGTATGTTACACATAATCCTCCTCAATCCATTGTCTTCTCTCCACGAGCAACAAGCTAAAATGTACGAGACTGAAAGAAGTCCTAGGTCGATCAAGCGATACCTCATTACCAAAGTCGTTGACAGCCAGTACCGTGATGCTCAAGGTGCATTATGGCCGGAAAAGGTATGCCCCTTGAGCACTGGCCACTGCTGTTTGCTCACTGTTACAGGTTTTGCTGGTCGAGCAGGAGAAGTCCAGTCTTCCGAAAGCCATTACCCTGCGCCAATCTTGGGTTGACACACCCTGTACCTCGGGATCATTTGTGCATGTCTTCGGCCAGTTTGATGCTAAGGGCCAATGTATGATCGATGACGCACAGAGTCTGCTCATACTTCATCCGGATCACCTCATCTCTGCCACAGTGGTCGCGGATTCCTTTGGCTGTATGCGAAGAGCTGTCTTGCAAGACCGCGTCAAGGCCACCAGCCCGACCACTTCACCCCTAGTCTATGGCCACATTTTGCACGAGATCTTCCAAGAATGCATGACAGCAAACCGCTGGGACTCTGGTTGGATGAACACTCTCATCGAGAAGATGGTAGCTAAGTACCTTGAAGACATTTACGACGTTCCGGATCTCAACGAGGCGAAAGCTTCTGAGTATCTGAAAAGCAAGTTACCGGAAGTGCAAGGATGGGCCAGAGTCTTCATCAAGTCGAATCCTGGGCCAGATGCTCTTGTGAATGACCGCAATGGGAAGAAGATCCTCATGAGTATCAACAAGCTTCTGGATGTCGAGGAGCATGTCTGGTCTCCTGCATACGGCCTCAAGGGAAATATTGACGCCACTGTTCAGATAGCGGTCAGGGATGATTCTGGCGACAAGACATTGGTTGTTCCGCTCGAAGTCAAGACAGGACGGAACGCCAGTGCAGCGTCGCATCGAGCTCAGACTGCGCTTTATACACTGTTGTTGTCTGATAGATATGGTAAGCTACTGGTTGCAAATAGTGGACTACTGCTGACTCTTGTAGATCTCGAAATTACCTACGGCGTCCTTTACTACATGGAGACATCAGACATGTCGAGGATCCCGGCCATCAGGCATGAGATCCGTCAAATGCTCATCCAACGAAACAAGCTTGCAACATACGTCCGGAGCCGGTCTGAACTACCGCCAATGTTGCAGCAATCACACATGTGCGGAAAGTGTTATGCCCAAGTTCCGTGCTTTGTCTACCACAAGCTACTGGAAGACGGAACAGGCGAGACCAGCGGCCTCAAAGAGACCTTCGACCGAGCCGTCAAACATCTGACGCCCGCTCATCAAGCCTTCTTCCGGAAATGGGACGCGCTGCTGACGAAAGAAGAGGGCGAGGTGATGAAGCTCCGCAAAGAGTTGTGGACGTTGACAAGCAAGGAGCGGGAGAAGCTGGGTCGCTGCTTTGGGGACGTCACGGTAGAACCGGGAACATTTCGACAGGATGAGGATGCTTCAAAGATCAACCGTTTCCATTACACCTTCATCAAACCCGAGAGCTCGAGCACTTTCTCATTTGCAGAATCTCAACTCACAGTTGGAGAACCGATTGTTGTCTCGGACGAAGAGGGTCACCTAGCGCTTGCCAACGGCTATGTCACCAGTGTGCGGAAGCACAAGATCACTGTTGCAGTCGACCGACGCTTGCATAATGCTCGTATCAGAGAACCAGGCTTTGACGCTGAGAGTAACCAGGTGTTTGCAGGTATCATGGATGTCTCTGGCGCGCAACCTCACAGCATAGCTGGTTCCTCACCTCCGGGAAAACTCTACCGACTTGACAAGGATGAGTTCAGCAATGGAATGGCTACAGTGCGGAACAATCTGATCCAGATCATGGATGACAACGTCTTCCGGGCAAGAGACATCCGGTCACTGGTCATTGAAGGGAAGGAACCCACTTACAGGCGCGTCTCAACACCTTATGCCCTCTCTGGTCCGCTATCTCAGATGGGGCTCAACAGTGATCAGACAAACGCCATCCACAAGGTCATGGCAGCTGACGAGTATGCGCTTGTGTTGGGCATGCCAGGTACCGGCAAGACAACCACCATTGCGCATATCATCCGGGCACTAGTTGCTCAAGGCAAGAGCGTGCTCCTCACTTCCTACACCCACACCGCCGTGGACAATATCCTTTTGAAGATTCGCAACGACAACATCGGTATTCTTCGACTCGGAAACATATCCAAAGTTCACCCGGAAGTGCAGCAGTTTGCAGTGCTAGCCGCAGAGCCCAAGCAAAGCGTTGAGGAGCTAGAGAGAGCCTACAGAGAGCCGCAAGTGGTCGCGACGACGTGCCTTGGGATCAATCATCAGATCTTCCACAGTCGAGTCTTTGACTACTGCATTGTTGACGAAGCTTCTCAGATCACGCTACCGGTATGTTTAGGCCCTATCCGGATGGCACGCAAGTTCATCCTGGTTGGAGACCACTATCAACTACCACCGCTAGTGCAGAACAGAGAAGCGATCGAGGGTGGGTTGGACGTCAGTCTGTTCAAGTACCTTTCCGATGAGCATCCGGAGTCTGTCATCAACCTAGAGCATCAGTACCGCATGTGTGAGGACATTATGCTGCTCTCGAACCAGCTCATCTATAAGGGCAGGTTGAAGTGTGGAAATGATGCCGTCGCTCAAAGGTCGCTTCTTATTCCGGACGTGGATGGGCTGCAAAAGATGCACCAAGGAGTTAACCCGTTCACATCATCTTCGTCATGTACCACTATCGAGGACTGCTGGATTGGGAGCCTTCTAGATCCGGCGCGTAAGGTCGTCTTTGCCAACACCGACCCGATGCTGCCGCATGCGCGAGAAACCGCCGCCGGATCTCGCATCACGAACGCCATCGAGGTAGCGCTGACAGCCCAGCTGGTCGAGTCACTCCTCGCTGTTGGCATTGCTCCGGCGGACATTGGTGTCATAACGCTCTACCGGTCTCAACTCGCGCTCATGAAACAGAGGCTCCGTCATCACTCGGGCATTGAGATGCATACTGCGGACAAGTATCAAGGCCGAGACAAGGAAGTCATCATCCTCAGCTGTGTCCGAAGCAATGAACAGACGAATGTTGGAGACTTGTTGAAGGACTGGCGAAGAGTCAACGTTGCGTTGACGAGGGCACGAAGCAAGCTTGTTGTACTTGGAAGTGCAACCACGTTGGCCGGCAACGACCTTCTCAAGCAGTTCCTCGGTATTGTGAATGAGAAGGGATGGCGCTATCAACTACCGGCCAATGCCGTGGACACGCACTCTTTCGGGGAGGTTTTTGATGGATTCAGCAGCGCTCAGACGCCCGCCAAGACGCCGGGGAGAAAAGTGAGCCCCAAGAAGGCTTGGCAATCTAGCCCGCATAAGCCGCAATCTTCCGCAAGCAGAAGGAGGCCTCCGTTGAAGGCGTCGCAGCGCTCCACCAGGGTCCCGGAACAGGTGGGGAAGATGGCTGCGACGGCGCTGGCTAAATCTAGGCCTGTGCTGAGGGATGTCCTCAACGACTGTCTTGGGGGTTACTGATGTGCTTGAATGTTGGGTCCTGGGGGTTGGACTGGATCTTGGATACAGCTAGCTAGCATCGACATTGAACTCAAGTTGCAAACGAAGAATCAAAAGCCATAGCTGACACGTTTTGCTCCTACCAATCGCACTATATTGACATAAAATTAGAAGGAAGCGCAGTACCGGAATCGTGATCCTACTTAGCCGGTTTCCTGCATGTTCCTATGCATGGTTGTCGAGCCTCAACTCTTCTAGCGCGCTCGAATGGAACAGCGGTCTCCCAAGGCGAGTAAGAGGCACAGCAGCAAACGCCTCGCACAAGAATCCTTCCGTGCTTACCGCTCGCTTCTGCTGCAAGCATCGCGAACCTTTTCCTGTCATATGCGAGACCAGTTGGATGAGCGAAGCAGGGCACACCCGGGCAAACTCCAGCTTCTGGACTCTTTCGACCAACATCTGCATGTCTAACCTGTCAGCATCCCATCGCTTTCTGCTGCCATGAAGATCCTCAGCCGCGACCGTTGCGCCCAATCAAAGTCAAGCTTTGGGCAGATGATTTACCGCCGGCACGGAAGCGATCCGGACCTCGAGCCCAAAAACGACGACACCTTACCCGGCTGGGATTGGCTGTGGCTCGGTTTCTCCCAAGGTCCAAGGCTGTTCCTGGCCGGGTTCCTGGCTAAAGGGAGGGGAAGGGTCCAGCTTCTTTTGCTTCCAAGGGTTCCTTGGCCGCTCCCCAAGACCGACAAATCTAATCCTGGCCCTTCATGCAGGATCGAATTCGCGCAGCACAACTTTGCCATATGAAGGCACGCAACCGACGAGCTATCGTGCCAAGAACGGCTATAGAGGCATAACATAAGCGTTATAGTAATCTTCCAGAACCTGTCTGCGGCTTTTTTCACAATCCTCACCCCATCCCTCTGACGGCCATGTGGGAAGTTGAACCCTGCAGAGCGAGAGCGCATTGAGCTTCGGCCAGCGCAGAATTAGCAGGAACCAATACAATAGATTGTCTCTTGGCGTTTTGAGATTGCTATAGTTTGCTGATCACCAAACGTCTTCCTGGCCATGGCGCTGCCCGGTGGAGAACAACGGTAGGTATAAGACCCTCCCGTTTCCGCCTCAATCAAAAGAGCTTGTTTCTTCCTCAGCTCTGCTCGACTGCTTCCATCTTCCTGTCCTTCCTTTGTGGCATTGCCGGTGCTGTAGCAATGGCTTCTCTTTCCTCTCTCTTCCTTTGGTCCCTTGCCGCTTTCGGCGCCGTCGAGGCAGCTCAATGGCAAGGGGAGATTATCAAGTCGGGCGGTGCGACGTACAAGTGCAAGTGCTACTCGGACAACTCATGCTGGCCCAAGAAGAAGGAGTGGGATAGCCTCAACTGCACGGTGGATGGAAGATTGCAAGTCACTGTGCCACCTGGTGCTCCTTGTCACAACACCTTCGACGGGATGAAGACCTACAATGCTGCCAAGTGCGCGGAAGTGACTTCGAAATGGACAGATGAGTCATGGACGTAGGTTGGATGCGGACCTGTAGCTGTTGAATTGGGAAGCTTACACGGATCCAGCGTCGACGACCCGATTGCCAACCTCTGGCCATACTGGACGAACAGCACCTGCCTTCCCACCACCAACCCCAGCGACTCCTGCACACGAGGATTCTACCCCGAGTATGTTATTATGGCAACCAAGAAGCAGCACATCAAGGCCGGCATCGACTTTGCCCGGGAGAACAACCTCCGCCTCGTCATCCGCAACACCGGCCATGACTTTATGGGACGAAGCACCGGATTCGGCAGTCTTGCCATTAACACCCACAGCTTCAAGGATGTGCAATTCATCAAGAAGTACACTGGGCCTGGAGGCTACACCGGTTCTGCTGTGACCGTCGGTGCTGGTATACAGGGTAGGGAGCTCTACAAGCAGGCTTTTGCACAGAAGCCTCCGGTAGCCATTGTTGGTGGTGAATGCCCAACCGTCGGGTTTGCTGGTGGCTACATCCAGGGTGGTGGTCACGGACCGCTGGCCACGCTTCACGGAATGGGTGAGTAGCTCATATCCACCTCCAGACACATACTGATAACCTGTAGCTGCCGATAACGTCCTCTCATTCGAGCTCATCACCGCCAAGGGCCAGTATGTCACCGCCAACGCCAAGGAGAACCCTGATCTGTTCTGGGCGATGAAAGGTGGTGGCCCTTCCACGTTCGCTGCCGTCGTCTCTGTGACAGTCAAGACCTTCCCCGAAGTTCCCTCCGCTGGTGTCATCCTCAACATCAACTCCACCCACCACACCAATGACTCCACCGTGTTCTGGAACGGCTTCAAGGCATTCCACGACCTGTCCAATCACTACGTCGACAACGGCATGTTTGTCTACTTTGAGCTCGGTCCCGGCCCCGGCCGCTTCCATGTCCAGCCTTTCTACGGACCCAACATGAACGCCAAGAAGATCAACGCCGTTCTCAAGCCACTGTTCGACAAGCTGAATGCCCAGAAGATCCCCTACTCCACAGTCACCAAGGAGTTCCCCACCTGGTTCGAGCTTTACATTGACATGTTCGAGGATGAGCCCGCCGGTGGCGCTGCTCTCGTTGGTGGCCGCATCATCACTCGGGAGGATGTTGCCGCAAACAGCAACGCCCTCGTCAAGGCTTACCAGACCTCCGTCATGCCCACGCCCGATACGCTCGGCTTCACTGTCGGTCACGTGGTTGGTCCCGGTTACGGTGTTCCCAAGGGCGACAACGCCGTCAACCCCGTCTGGAGGAATGCATCCGTCTTCAGCATCACCAACGTTCTCATGTCCGGTACCGAAAGCTGGGATGTTAAGAACCAGAAACAAGCCGTCCTTACCGGTATCACCGACAAGCTGTTCCACGATGCCGCGCCCAACGGCGGTGCGTACGTCAACGAAGGCAACTTGGAGGAGCCGGATTGGCAGTATGAGTACTGGGGCGACAACTACCCCAAGCTGCTGCAGCTCAGGAAGAAGTGGGATCCTGAGGGAGTGTTTTATGCCAGGACTACACCTGGTACGGAGAACTGGTCGGTAATTGACTATGGCAGGAAGCTTTGCCTGAAACAGTAGGGTTGTTGTGATGAGTTCGCTTCTGTATATAGATTTGGGATGGCTTTGTGATAGAGGACAAAAGTAATCAAGTTAACTTGAAAGGTTTATCAGATGTTCCTTCTTTGAACTCGCATGCAAGTATTTGTTGTCGGTGAGGCTCATTGGACGTCCCGGGTCCTTCATCTCCAACCGTAACCTCGACGGATGCTCCTATCCATAGCTAGCGGACGATACTCACGTCCAAGGTCTGACCTCCGTCTGGCTGCGGTCATCAACTCGACTTCATGAACTGACGATACGACTTCTTCACCTCCGCCAACTCCGCCCTCAAATGCTCCCGCCGATCCTCATCACCAACCTCCTCCACAAGCTCCGCCACCGACTTCGAAGTAAAATACTTATTCCGCTTGTTATACAGCGGCCTCCCCCTCAACGACTCATCCGTATCCCCCGGCGCCCTCACCCGAAAAACCTCCTCCAGCATCATCTTATCCTCCGGACTCGCAAAGTGCTCCGCCGTCTCATCATAATCGAACAGGTAGAAAAACTCCCGGAACCCGCCCCAGATGATGCTCCCCATGCACATCGGACAGGGTTCATGCGTGGTGAAGAAGAGGCATTGGCTTGCAGGGGGGCGCTTGTCGGCGGAGAGGGAGTAGAAGGTCTGGATGCAGTGGTTTTCGCCGTGGATGAGCGGGGATTTGTCGACTTCGTTGACGGCGATGCAGATGAGCGTGGGGTTTGGCGGGCGGGTGAGGATGGCGGCGCCGAAGAAGGCGAATTCGTTGCCTTCCTTGATTTTCTTGGCGGTGAGTGGGATGATTTCTTTGTTTATGGTCTCGAAGATAGTCTCGAGCACGGGGGCTGGGTCAGTTGTGATTGCGCTTGGCGGCTCGTCTTGGTAGTTGGTGGTACTGCTCAGCAGTGTACCCGTATCCATTCTGGGTTCAATTGTGGTACGCAACTTTTGCGTAGATATAGTAGTTGGTGTTGAAGCATCACGCTTCCCTTGGTTCTTATGCAGTTCATGGCACTGCCGGTCGTTGACGCATTATCAGGTGTAGATCGTCAGCCTCGGCTAACCAAATCGAGCTTCAACTTCAACGACTATCGTCACCATCCGCATTAGATATTAGTCATCTCAGAATGGATATGCCTGTATCATCTATTCCACGCCTATCACTTCATCTCATCTACGGAAACACCGAACTGAGGCTGATGGGATGGTACATAATCGTATCTACGCTGGGGGTTGTAAGTCGTTCAACGGTTCGCCCGCACATCATGATGGTACGAAATCTCAAGTTTGATGAGGCTAGGGTGGAGCGCATCGGCAGCGCCTTCTATCCTACTGCTGGGTCGGCATCAATGGGCAAAGTTATTGAATCACATATGGGAGTCACCGGGATGAACAGGTTGCGAGTCGTAGTAGTGGGGGCGGAGGTTGTTGTTGTTCAATCTGCAAATCTATGAGGGCTATCTATCTGTCTCTTGACTGTGCTCTGTACCGCAGCCTGGCTAGCCCCTGGGACTACCCCTAAGTGCAGACAGATATCCCGTGGTTTACCACTACAGTAGGATAAACTTTGTATTTGCCAGCGTCGCAAACGGAACAAGATATAGGAACATTTGATAGAACTTGACATTTATTACGCACTGATAAATGTACGGCTTGCTCGAGGCGTACAATTCAACTTACTGTGATTATTAGGATAAGTATTATGGGTAATTTGCCGCACAGGTACACCAGAGATGCAGGCGTGGTGAAGGCAAATTCAGATGTACGACGTATTCCCGTCCAGTCCGAACTACGTCCATGGCAGCGCCCTCAACGGCAGCTCACCTCTCAGATGCCGCCACTTGTTGGTAGCCTCCAGTGCTTCAGGACAATCTTTACAGATCTAGCCCCATGTTCGATAAAAGCCCTTCGGACATCTCCCAGCCGCTAATATCCCAAGGCGTGCTCCAAACGATGAGGCCGCGCACCTCAATCTCGGAGGCTGGGAATCCTTCAAAGAGTCCTCCAATGGTGTCGGACCATAACGCATCCTCGTCGAAGCTGCCTAGGGCCCGCAGTACGTTGTCGCGCCAGACGGGATGGGGGATGTGGTCGACCCAGGTCTCGTGCGGTACCGATTGCTGCAGCGCCGTCGGATACAGCGTCCTCAGTACCTCTTGGAATGATGACGCGCTCGGAGTCGGTAAAACGTGCAGTGCCACCGACGAGCACTCTCCGGCGGCATCGAGCATTGACCGCGTGACCAGTTCCTGGTTGACGATGATCGCTCGTAGTACGTTGTACTGGATCAGGCTGATGAGGTGGTCCTGAGATAAAGGCAGAATGATTGGTGTTCCTTCGATACTTCGAGGTGGTATCTTTGCGGAAGCAATGTCCCACGGTGGGAGTAGGGGCGCACCTTTGTCGTGTCAAGAGATTAGAGCTCTACTTGGAATGGCCGCAACGGCCTGATCTCTCTCAATCCAGCAAGGTACCAATACGTCTGTAGTGCCTGGTATCTTGTCAATTCCGCTAGGCTCGGCTAGTAAGGGTGCCTGTTGCTGCAGCGCTCTACGACGTCCTAGAGGCAAATAATCGATCAATATATCACGTTACAACGACCGTATTTGACACAACCTAGGCTGGGCTGTGAACATGTCAGATCAAACAGATAACTCACGATATGCTCTAGTATTGAGTCTGTTTTGTCTCTTCCTTCGGGCTGCCGCATCACAGAGGCCAGTCCAGTCGTCGTCTCTATCTGTCGCCTTCACAAGGTGCAAATCAACACTGAATGCCCGTGGCGCTAACCTTCGGCAGCAAGGCCTACCTCAGAAAGCTGTGGCATCGAGGCCAGCTCAATCACGTGTGATGGGGTGTTTGCTAACATCGCATCGACTGGGCCGCACTCACGTGAGCTCAGCATACTGCTCCGTAGGGTGGAACCACTGTAGACGTCTATCAAGGATCCCTTATCGTTGTGCCGACACGGACCAGAATACCTGGAGGAGTATTGATGGTGGTGGAGAGGTTCCGGTTGTTGCATGCGGAGCGAAGGACACGCCAGAACCAAAACGGCCTGGCGTCATGCAGCCTGCTCACAGCGGCGCCTTACCGATTTGAGACCTACATTCCAATTTATCGACGGATAAGATGGTTGGAACAGCGTTTCTGTAGAGAGTTGAAAAGAGTAGGTATCAACCAGGTAATCGGAGTTTGGAGGGATAAGGCATAGAGAACTGTTTCTAGTCGCATGGTGGCGGAGTCAATTACTGCGGAGGTATAAGCATTCACGGTATGGCCGTCCCTCAAACAGATCTTCTGCCAACTTACATCCAGTCCTTGATCTACATATCACCGCTCTGTTCAGTTGCCTACCCACGGCAGATTAGCTATCGATCGACCCTCAACCTCATCCTAGCACTATGCCCTTCGCACCTCATCCAGATTTATTGCCAGTCCTGACTAGTAAAGTGTTCATTGTCACAAGGGCGACGTCGGGAATGTCAGTGTCCTCGGCAAGCCAGCCCTGTAATTCTGAACTGACTAGAGAAACAGTGGTCACTACTCTGCGGCACGACTGGCACAACATGGAGCCCACGTATACTTATGCACTCGATCCGCTGCCAAGGGATCTGCTGCGATAGACGGCATCAAGAAGATGTACCCAGATGCCCACCTCGACTGTCTGGAGATGGACCACCTCTCATTGGCGTCGGTGGTTGCAGCCGCAGAACACTTCTTGTCCAAGGAAACGATGCTGCATGGCCTTGTCAACAATGCCGGAGTTATGGCAACTCCGTTCGAGATGACCAACGACAAGTACGAGGCTCAGTGGCAGACAAACTACCTGGCACACTGGGTCTTCACGGAGCGCCTGCTGCCTCTCATGCTCGAGACGTCGAGATCCCTGCCCCCGCTGAGCGTCCGTGTTGTCAATGTCTCCTCTGTCGGCCACCGCTCCGCGCCCAAAGACGGCATCCACTTCGCCGACACCTCACTACCCAACGAGGCCGCCATGACCCGCTACGGTCAGTCGAAGCTCGCGAACATCCTTCACATCCGGACGCTCAACCGCCTCTACGGACCGGGCTCGCCCAGCGCCACCGCTGGTAAAGGCGAGATATGGACCGCTGTCGTGCACCCGGGCTTGGTGGACACCAACTTGGGAGTGGCGGGCACCGAGATCCCCGGGACGATGAGGGTAATAGCCAAGCTAGGAAGTATGATTGGATTGTCGGCGGACGGCGACAAGGGCTTCTGGACAAGCGTGGCCTGCGTGGCCGGGTTGAATGTAACGGTAGAGCAGAGCGGTAAGTACTTCATGCGGGCTTTAGAGCCTGTCGGGGAGAGCGCTCTTGCTAAAGATGCCAATCTTGCATCCAAATTGGACGAGTGGACGAGGAGCAAGATGAAGCAGGGCGGGTGGACTGAGTGATTTTGATGTTTTTTCATGCTTGTCGTTGTAATAGCATGGATTGCCCGGAGTTGAAGAGCTTATTATACAGAAAGAAATTGAGTCTTTGACTTATCCCGCACGGCACTTACCTTGGACACTTGAGATTCCCTTAACTAACGCGAGACTAACCTTGGGGAGGAGAGCAAGAACGGCGAAATTATAGCGAACCGTATTGTAAGTAGTCAGTGAAATCTCCGTCATTCACGTACTCACTGCCTCGAGATCTCACTTCCGTCTTCACCTGCTCAGTCACGCTCTGCACCCACTCACTTCCGCCCTGCACCTTCACTTTGCACCCGCTCACTCACCGTCCTTCACTCTCTTGCTAAATTCGCTCTGCTCCACTACGGATTGAGTCATTTGCAAGATCACTTACGCGGTCGCATTCATCTTTTCTGTACTGTCCACAGCTCTTGGCCCTTTCAAGCTGGGGGTAGCGTCTAGATTGACATGGAATGTGATCCGTGCTCCTCTGTTCCATCTGCGTGAGGGACTTGGAAGCACATCGTTCACCATGAGAATCTCCCAAACATCGATCCTGCCGATTACCATCGTACGGTTCCCGTCCGCTCTCGATCCCGTCCGCTCCTGTTGCTGACGTAAATGCAGAGTCGGGCCCGGGCCGGATGCAGGCTTACCTCGGCTGTGAGAACCTTGGTGAGCTAGCTGTCTCTGACAACAACAACAATGAAGATAAACGGCCTCTCTAGCATTACGGACGAACCACAGCCACGGCTATCAGTATCTACCAGATATACTCAACCTGTACACAGCACCTCTGGGTTCATGGACCCATGCTGAGGCTGCTGAATGGCGACCGACCGGTTGTGCCTGCGCTGTTTTCTGCTACGGTCGGATTGCATCTGCATCTGCGCTAAGCTATCCACTTACATGTTTTCAGGGTTGGCGAGCTGACTTCTAAACATATCTATAATTTTCATGATCGGTTTTTGCGACGTGGGCGGCAAGGCAGAGCCCAAACGACCCAGCCTCGTCACCCCCGCGCCTTGCTCGACGCTAGAAGTTCCAACATAATATACTCTACGTGTGGTAGCAGGTCTCCTAAGACGTGTCAACACTGGCGGAGGATGCAATGTGAACTACTCTACCGCTCGGAGCTGCCCAAACGCCCGCGCGATGACTCCGGATTCACCTGGGCTCGATGCTGCACATGTCCCGAAGACTTGACCCTCTTAGGCGTTGGCATCCTGCTCCAAGCAAGACTAGGATGGCAAGGACACTTGAGCATACAGTGAGGGGAAACCATGCCTCCACGCCTGCATCGACGTGGTGCACCCCACCTTGAGAGTGAACCGCCAGTATGGCAACACTTGTTCCAGCGGCCTTGCAGGCAAGAGGACTCGGTAGGTTATCAAGGGTCATGGATCATGGGCATGCCTGCGTGCGTATGTCGGCAGGGTGTTTAGCATCGTGGCTACTTGGAGTTGAAGGGCCCGTGGTGCGGATGGCAAGCTGGCGAGCAGGGCTTTGAGTTGCATCCAAGACGAGACATAGGCGACCGTGGTAGTGTATTACGTAGCACACACTCTGTTCACGTTGTCATTTTGTGCCTATCCACATCTTCGTGCTGTAGGTTGCAGGCTATCGGCATCGGACTCCCAGCAGTCTCCCCTTGGCTTCAACAACCAACAGGCATGGTTCTCTCACGGCATGGCGCAATCACGAAGCACAATATTGTAGGACAATTCAGAAGGGAATAAGTAGAGTTAACCCTTTTACATATCCCTACCATACCCAACATGAACTTCAGGTTACTGACTTTATAAGACTCACTCCTCATAGCTTCTGTGCGAATATGGAAAGAACACCCAGAGACGAGGCAAGACCGGCTGACATACGCACACGAAAGTCTGAAGATGATCATTTTCCCAATTCCCCAAGCTCTCCTTCCTTCTATCTCATCCATTCCTCACATTACATCCGCTTTCGCTGTTCTCCTGTGTCGTTATCTTCAATATGCCAGGGGTTTTCAACCTCTTTGGCTCCCTCCTGGGTTGGAACTCAGGATCCAAACGAGACCCGGCTGCCCCCGCCACCGGAGCACTGCCCAATCCTCCTGGGCGCTCCGCTAGTGATACGCAACCTGGTCCGTCAACGACAGTCGACAACACGAGTAAGAAAAGAACGAATCAGACCGACAATTCCAACGACGACGATAAGCCCAGAGAACCCCCGCCGCCGAAGAGAGTGCGAAATGTCATACCAACTCTTTCATCGAGACGGCCCCCAGCTGCTCCTACTTCTCTCAGCGAGCTGTTTCCAAGCCCGATGCTTCCGGCGAGACCTGCAGGCTGGAACGCTTTTCATGATCCCCGTAAGTTGCAGACATTGTTCTATTGCGTCTGTCCCATTCCCCATCTTTCACTGCCTCTTACTAACTAACTAATTTACTACTGTAGACAAGAGACCTCCGCCGGTCTACAAGCCTCCCGTCGCTTCTATCATCAGCCAGGTTCCCCCGCCCTCGCTCCCTCTCAAGCCACCTACTCCAGCAGCCAGCAGGCCCCCACCGGTTTACAAGCCTTCTGTTGCTTCTATAATCAGCAACGCTCCTCCGCACCCACTCCCACTCAAGCCTCCTCCTCCAGCAACCAGCAAGCCTGCAGCAGACATCAAGCCCCCTCCGGCTGCCGACAACAAGCCTCCCAAGGTAGAGCCTGCTCCTCTTGCTCCCAGGACACGGCCTGTTCACCCTTCAACCAAACCTCACACAACCATCGGTACCGCTCATCCTGTCGGCGGTTCTCCCATCAATCTCATATCTTCAGACGGACCAAGTCCCAATCCCCTGGGCGGTCCTCTGTTCGATAGACCAGCAAGTCCCAATCTCCTGGGCGGTCGTAGTTTTCCTATTCTCTTGTCTTCTGACGGACCAGAAAGTCCCAATTCCCTGGGCGGTCCTACTGTACCTGGACCATCTCCTGAAGAACAAGATCCCAATGCTGTCCGTGGCTCTCCATTCTATGCATTCTCTTCTGACGGGCCGCATTCCAATCTCGCAGCTGGCCCAAGTCATCCTCCTATTCGCCGTTCAATTCGCACTCCAAGTCTTCCTTCAAGTCCTTCTCCTTATAATATCATTGAAGATTACGAAGAAGAAGCAGAAAAAGAAGCAGAAGCAGAAGCAGAAGAAGAAGCAGAAGAGGGAGAAGTACCTCAAATCCCAGCTACCGTCTCAAGGAAAGGCAAAGAAGTCATTCGTCCCCGTCAAGCTACTAGTCCAGTCGAGTCGGTGGCAACATCACCTCAGCCTCCCCCGATTGCGCGGCCGCCAGATCAAGCACGTAGGCAAATGTCTTAGGAAGATATTGAGCTACATCTTGCTGATCATACTCTGCCTCCAAACTATCATCCAGAAGACGATTGGTGGTCTCACGCTGGCTTTGATCTCAATTATCTCCGTGATGGTTTCCAGAATCCTACATATAGACGAGAATGGAACTGTTGGAAAAATTGTCATGAATCTTTTAATGTATGGTTTTCATCTATTCCCTTCCGTCAGTACCTCGCCTTCAGAATGTGGCTCTCATTGCGTGTCTACATCCCGCGGTTAAAGCCTTGGCCGTGGTACTCCAATCTCCTGGATGCCAACGCGTGGATGTACGACGACGCCGAGGTTAAAGGCATATGTATTCCATTTGATGTCATTGAACGCGATGTTTTTGATGTTCTGCAGAAAACCTGTCCTTTCAATGTTGTGTATAATGAGACGAATTGGCGTAGCACCAATAGTCGCTACTACCCTGGGCCGTTGTGCTCGAAGCACCAAGTTCACCACCAGGGCAAAACGCGACCATACTGGATTGCGCTGTTGGGGCTGGGTCTCCTCGACCACTCCAGTTGGGAGGCTCACCGGGATGGAATGAGGGAAATCGAGGCGTCGCACCGATGCGGGAACAACTCCTGCATCAACTGGTTTCATCTTGTGCTCGAAACGCACAAGGATAACATGGGCCGGAAGAAATGCCAGGGTCCTCGCAGTCCGCTGGAGGCTCCCAGCCTTTGCGACATCCATACGACACCATGCATCGCTCCGCTCCCCACCAAGGAGCTTCTCAAGTACTTCAACAAGGCCATCCAAACAAATTGGAAACTGTTACACTCGTGCCCTCTCTGCAATGGTCGCGAGCTCGTGCTGGTGCCGTTGCAGATTGATACACGTCGTGGCGAGAACGAGGTCAACTCCGACAAACTCATCTACATCTGGCTCGACCACATCAAGCGTCACCAGAAGGACTGGTGGCAATACTTCCATGGAGAACGACTCTGGCCTTCCAGCTTCGACACTGACTGGACTATTCCGGATGATGTGTACTGCATGACTAATTGACAGTAAATCCCAATTTTCCTGGGTTGTCGTCTCTGTACCATCTTCATGACCGCTAGTCCCAATCTCCTGGGCAGGTCTCTCTCACTTCTGTTCGTCTTCTCATGTGCGTGCGATGTTTGTTCATGTGTTTGGAGCGTGGTGGTACTCAGCAGCATCTTGTTGCTTTCTGGTAGCGATCTGGAATGTATTAATCGAGTATTTGAAGCATCGTGGTACGCAACAGCATGTGGTTTGATCTTGGGATTTGTCGTTCATAAAATGGAAGGATATACAGTTAGATAGTCATCGTCACCGCAACAATCGCATCTTGGTCACATACATAACCTGCCTCCTAATGTTCCTGCAAGTGACAGCTGCTGCAGTTCGCCCGTCATATTCGTCTACCCTCACGCCAGCTCACAGCCTTGCTAGGACCACATGCCGAGCTCTCTGGCTACACTTCACTTCCCGTTCACCAGCCCATTGATTTGAGATAACGCTGGCTACTGCTCTTCACCGCTATCGCAACCTAGCCCACGAAGCTCGCATGCCTGTGTCACAACTTGTCGTCCTCGTTGTTGATCTTGCCGTTGCTATCAAGATGCGGGACCGCAAGCTGTACTCCCAATCCCTAGCTCGCTTCTTCTTCACCAGCTCATTGCTTTTGAATATACGCTAGCTACCGCCCCTCGCCGTTAATCTCATTGCTTTTTCCGACCTTCAGCTCACTCACAGGCCGTATAGTTGAGACCTCAATTCCCTCGTTCGGTGACGTGCTCTGAGCTAAACAAAGGCCGCAAGCTAGACACATGTCTTGGGATGCTTAACTACTGCCGTAAGTTGCCTACCAGTTGTAGGGTCGACTGATGGCTTGGTCCGCTTGCATTATTACTGTTGGCCTTCTCCAATCCATGTCTAAAACAGCCCATGGTGCACGCATGCGGCGGCAGCAACTTGTGGTTATTGGGAATCGTTGCAAGTCCTGCTACCTTGGTACACTGCAAGCTGGACTCTTATACGCCAATTTACTTCTTGTTCACCAGTTTCTTGCATCCAAATACATCTTAGCTACGCCTCCTCGTTATTCCTCTCAGTGCTCACCATGACCTCTGGGTTATTCAGCAACACAGCTGAGACTTCAAGACTCTTGTTTGGTAACATGCTATAAGCTCAGTGAGGTAGCAAGTTGGATATTTGAATGATCCTTGGGAGGCTGTACTGTTGCCGCACATTGCTTACCAGTTGCAGGGCTCACTGATAGCTTGGCCCGCTCACAATATTACAGTTAGGTCTCCTCGATCCATCGTCAACCCAGCCCACGGAGTGCGGATGCCGCCGTAGCTTGATGTCATCAATACTAGGGCGCACGCTGATTGTCAGATCCTGTTCTACATCCAGTTCGCCACTCATTGCCATTACGGGTTCTTGCTACCGCTACTCGCTGTTCTTCTCGTTGCTCTCTGCGGCTTCCTAGTCACTCCTACACTATACAGCTAAGTTCCAAAACCGTCGTTTGGCAATGCGCCCTGGGCTCAATGCAGGCAGCAAGCTGGTTACACGGACTACTCTTGCAAGTTTGTGCTACTATCGCATATCGCTCACCAGTCACAGGACTTACTAATTGCCTCGCCCGCTCACATCGTTACGGTTAGCCCACCTCGATCCAATGTCAGCACAACCCATAGAGCGCGTACGCGGCCGCAGCTTGCTGTTATCGTTGCTAGACCGCATGCGGAGTTATCAAATCCTGTTCACCTCCCGTTCACCAGCTCATTGCTTTGGATATACGCCAGCTACCGCTCTCACCGTTATGTCGTTACTCACTATAGCTTCTTAGTCCTTTACACACACACGCGCACACCATATAGCTAGGAGTCGGAAGCGCTATTGGGTAATACGCTTTAGGCTCGATGAAGGCAACAAGTTGGCTACACGGACTACCCTTCGGAGGCCGTATAGCTACCGCAAGCAAGATTGACTAATGGTCTTGTACACCAAGGTACCTTTGGCCCACCATGATCCACGCCCAGCCTAACCCTGGAGCGCACAAGGCCGCTGTGTCCACTTGTTACTCCGTTATTGGACCGCACACTGAACTGTCAGATCCTGTTTCGCTTCCTGTTTCCTTATTCATCACCATTATAGGTGCTTGTATCCTGTTTCACTTCCTGTTCACCAACTCGTTGCTGTTGCAAGTCGTCGCTACCGCTGCTTGTTGTTCTTCTCGTCGTTGCGGCGGTCTTTGTGATCTTCATATCACTCGCGGACGGCAAGTACAAGCTAAGCCCGTTTGACAACGTTATCCGAGCTCAGTGGAGGCAACAAGTTGGATCCTGTTACAACTCTCGGTTGGCTATAATAATGCCGCTAGCTCCATGGCAGTTACCTAGTGGATTGATGCTTGGTCTACTCACATCACCACCTTCAATATAAGCCAACCTACCCTTCATCCAGCCCGCGGAGCGTGTAAGCTACTGGTAGCTTGCTCCTCCGTTGCAAGACTGCACGCTAAGCTCTCAAATCCTGTTTCACTTCCTATTCACCAGGTCATCGCTATTACAGGTCCTCACTTCCGCTGCTCGCCGTCCTTCACGTTGTTGTGGCACTCTTTATAACCTGGAAGTGAGCGCAAGCTTGACCCGGGTCGACAACATCATCGGAGCACAACGGAGGCAGCTTGTGGAATGCCCTCAGGAGGTCGTGTTGTTACCGCAAGCTGCTTAGCAGCTTCAGGGTTAATTGATGGCTTCGCCGGCCACACCATTTTCTTCGATCCAGCCTGGACCCAGTCCATGGGGCGCGCGTGCGGCCGTAGCAACTTGTTGCCAGTTCTTGATATCTGCAAGCAGTGCTGCGTCGTCAAATCGTTGGTTGGGCTCTCAAACTTGGTTTCACTTCATGATCATCGGGCTTATTGCTATCATAAGTGCTAGCTACCGCTCCTGGTTTGTATTGCTATCGCTGTAGCGCCTCCTGTAACCTCCAAGCTACTCACTCACCACACTTTTACCTCTTCGATTAGCATATCAAGGCTCTTTGGGCTCTCAGTACACTGGCTCTCAAAGCCTGGAACACCCTGGTGAAAGACTCGCGAAGCATCCTAGAGGCTGCACTGGTACCGCCAGCTGCGTCGATAATACCAATTGATATCAGCTCCAGGATTCACCGTTGCTGACCTGTGTACGTCGTGATAATTCTAGGAGCCTACCAAAGAGCTAATTTAAGCCAATTTGCGTATGTTGAAGACCTTGTATTGATTCCAGGCTATTCGCTCTCTGTACCAGCATACCGCGATTGACTTTGATTTAGGATAGGTCTACCACTATCGATATTACTATCACCGAGTGTTGTTGCGCTACTAGGAGTCTTGACTTGCGTCTCAACCATTATTTGCTTTCTGTTTACTTGCTTGCTACAAGTGGAAATCTCTTCACCGCTCGTCGTATTTGCCATCGTTGTTCTAGCGGTTTCTATCGCTTGAAACTATTTCAACTTATCGTTCACGATTCCACGACTCTTTCTACACCGCTCGTTCTTTGTTGGAGCTTTGTTTCTCAATCAATATCACGTAACTCTCACCGTCTTGATCTAGCAACAATGGAGCCGGCTTGGAACGCATTGGAACTACGAAACAGTTATTTGCGTGCGGTTTCTATGTGTCCAAGCATTGAATAGCTCCAGGAATAACTATGCAGCTCGTAAACTCATACGGCAACATGCCCCGGTGCTGGGAATAGGCCGGGGGGGGCTTACACGCTCTATTGATGGAACCAAGGATATATCCCAGCTGGTTGCCTTGTCAATGTCGCTAAATGAAGTGTCTCGAGACCTCAAATTACCGGCCCCAACCGCGCAAGGAATTTCATCTAACTTGCTAACGTCAACTTCCCGAAGCAGTTCTCCTCACTTGGTTAGTGATTTGTCTCACTTGGAGTAGTTCTTGATACGCGGAGGACGCTTCATACCGTGTTGTCGCGCTTCAAGACTATATACTACGCTCCTACTTTGATATTAGGGCTGGCCAAGTACCCACTGTCTCGTGAGGCCTTGGATGCGTAGACCCGGAGTCGGGGACTTCAACAATGCTCTCAAGTGCTAGCTAGCTGTGAAATAAGCTTGGGAGCTCCTTGTTCATACACTTATAGGCTAAGAAGCCTCCAAAAGGATTCAGGGAGGTATGCCCGTCTTCATTACCAAGAGTTCCATCTAGTATACTACAAGATTCCACAAAGTAAATTACTTCCTTCGGGTGTGGTCGCACCACAAGTTGTCTGATATATGCTTCAAACTCAATTTACTTTCCGTTCACTTCTTGGCTACAAGCAAGATTTCCTTTACCACTTCTTATCGCTATTATCACTAGAGCTGTAATTGTACGCCCAAGATAGTTATTGTGAGTAATATCGCAATCTTTGTGAGCTCCACGTCACCTACGCAACGCACTATTCGACCTTTGAAGTCTTCGCTAGCGTGGTCTAGTCTCAGTGAGATTTCAACATTCTAGCCCCATTGAACTGAGGTTAGGTTGACTCAATACCTGGGAGTTCCCGAGACGCTGTACTATTGCCGCCAGCTGCGATTAGCTCTAGGATCAACCGTAGTTAGCTCGCTCATATCGCGATCACCTATGGAGCGTGTTATGGAGCCAAGTGAGGAATGTTCTACGAGCTGGAATCTTTGTCTGTATCCCAAGCTACCTAGTCTACTATATCGTATCCGCAATGGTATCTTATCGTTGATATCACGATGGTTTGTCGTACAAAAACAGTATCCCCAACTTATAGTATCGCTAGGACTCAGACCATGCCTCAAACAATATTTGCTTTTCGTTCACTTGTTGACAGAGCGGTGTCTGTACCGTCAAGATTCCTTCGACGCATTAATCTCAACGCATCAATCACACCGTCTCACCATCACTACTTTGTACTAGTAACCGCGGAATTAGGACAGTTCTCAACTGCTTGACGACTTCCGGATGATTGTGTGGGTTGTTGAATCGCACGGTGGATAGGCATGGAGCCTGCTAGTTGAGCGAGGAGAGCTCGTCACTATCTCCGAGAACCCCATGGGGGCTTTATAAGCTATCTAAAGCTTCCGTTGTCGCGGTCCACAAGGCGTCAAGATGTTGGCTTGCCGTTGACGTCCGCGCGTGAGGTTTCATCTATCATGGAAATATCAGGATCCCCGAGTGGTTTATCTCATGTGGCAAGCAATATATCTCACTGGGGATTATTTCCTGTAGTATAGGACCTCGTGCAGCGCCCTGGGAGTACTTCTAAACCGTCGTCTCCAATACCGGGGTCGACGTACGCTCGTACATTGCCTCACATGTCCTCAGCAAATACGCCCTTGCGAAACATGGGTATAGCTACTGGCGACACTTCGCGCCATTGGGACTATCGCCGCACTCCCCGATTCCAAGGAAGAGACTATCGGCGACGGCTTAGGTGTACCAAACAGAGATACAACGCTTGTATAGAAGACACCAAGAAGAGAGCTTTTCTGTCAATTGTGGGCGACTGGAGGCATGATAGCGGCCTCCATCAAACATGTTTGGCCCAGGACTTCGCGTCAATTCTACGGTTATCAATATCGCACGCAACGAAAGGGTGCCGCTACCATTTCCTCACTGTATGTCTCGTATAGCACGGAGCGTTATTTACTACGAGCTGAAATGCTATTTGAAAGTCGCGAGTAGTTCCCATGTCGCAATCTGTATCTATTTGCTGAAATTGTTTCTTTCATTGCGAGGTCGTGGTCCTCAGTGTTGCAAGTATGAAGCAAAATCAACGTATGCGATACAGAAGCATTTTTACAATGCGCAATCACCCTCACTCATTTAACAGGCAGTCAGATAGATGGTCTTCACTATCGCAATTCCCACCCTTGTAAGATACGCAACCAACTTCACTTCAGACTCATTGGATCCATCGATTGATCGAAGTCGACGCGGATGTGTCCGGAGCTGTTGACGGTTTACCAGCCAATTTCTGTGTCTTGAAGGCCATTTCCTTCGTTATAATGCACAAACCGTGTAGTGAGACCTCTTCGCGGTATGTTCCACCTATAACTCAAGGTTGAATGGTAACGCTGAGATCGTCCTCGATGGGATTTTTTCCAAGTCTCAACGATCAGCGATCGTGTCGGACGCAGATTGCATACACAGGTGTTGCAACGCTACGGAGATATTATTCTATGTTTGGAGCACCTCGAGACTATATACTATGAGCTACTTAAACATCGAAGCCGACCCACTACCACACCTCACATCCTGTATCGATGGCAATCACACCCTTTCGCTTGGAGATGTGACTACGTGCGACACTATCGCGGCATCGAATCGCCCAATGCCACTCGCTATCATCAAAGATGAGGCTGTCATTGACGGGTGAGCGGCCGAATATGTTCATCAACGCCGGTTATATATGCTGATCAACGCGTGTACCAAAGGGCATCAAGGGAAGGGAGATCTCCCGTGAGAGAGCATTGGGAGGCAGAGCAGTCGCTCCATGATTTACTTTGTAGCCTGGGACTTTATCACGATGTTGCAGTTATTGACATCGCACGCGACAAGGTTGTTTGTTGGCCCCCCGAGTTGTCTCAAATTTCCACCATTTTAAAGTGCTCTTCGAAGTCGTGAGCAACTCTCCTGTCGCAATCTACGCATCTACGTCGAATTGGCTTCAAGATTGCGAGGTTTCCGTCACAGTCGTGAAGAGGATTATATTTAAAGGAAATACTGTATGGGAGAGAAGCGTTCCAGTCCGCAATTACCCTCGTTCTAGATAGGAAGCGGTCAAGAAGCATCTTCGCCGTTGTAACCACCGGCGCCGCACGTTGGATTGTGACCGACTTCACCTTCGTTTCACTTGGAAGATCTCACCGGTAGTGAGCAATACGTGTACGTGAGTCAAAGCCGTCCAGATTGTGCCTTTCATGCTCCGATTCGCGGCCAAGGACCACTCTCTTCGCGTAATGATGCTCTTTCTATGCACCAGATTGTTCCTCTATGTAGCAAACTGTCTTTGTGTCGCGATCCGTACCATTATCCTAACGACGAACCGTATATGAATCGGGATAACGAGGATACGCTTAGCTCTACTTCCACAAGCACAAAAGTATGTCTCCAGTTCCACAAGCTTGTTCCAATCGGTCCGTAGCCGCCATTTTTGCATACCTCGATGTTGCATTCATCAGACACGCATTCTCATAAAATCCGCACAAGATATGGTCGTGCCAACCGATCTCTCGATGTAGGTCTCCTATTTCGTGTCGCAAATACCGTTTCCCATGGAAATTGAAGTGTCTCTCGAGGCTACGTGCAGTACCTCAATGTCGCAATCTTGGTCGCCGCGCGCCAACAACCTCCAAGACCGAAGTGATTCGTGTCGCATTTAGCACCTCCATGCGAAAGGTCGATGTAGAAGCTTCCAAGATCGCCGTTCGGCTCGCAATCGTTTTCATGTAGGACGTCGGGTCGCTTGTATGTAACAATGTTGCCGCCTTCAATTTTCGCACCGTATGAAAGCTTCACACGTTACACACAAGGTGTCTCAAACTTCCACCGTGAGCTTCTTCACCGTTTCGGCTGCCAAAATGAAGTGTCTCTCGCCGATACGGGCACACTCAAGGTCGCAAATCGGCTTCCGCGCGAGGACGGCTTCCAAGACTGAGGTTGTTCTTCTCGTCGCGATCTCAAGCTTTTGTGCGAGAAGGCAATGTAGTAGCTGTTCAATATCGGTATCCAGGGAGCAGTCGTGTTGTTTTATGAAGAAAGAAATATGTTGGTACATGTAAATCCATCGTCGCAATCTTCGTGTGTGCCTGAATTCGCTGCAAAATCTCAACCGCATCTCCATCACCATTTTCGTACATGTAGGCGGAATTTGCGAAGAGCGTGCGCGTGTCGTAACCGTACCACGTCATCGTTGTCGCGGTGGCTCACGGCGGATCATAGCGAAGTGACGTTCACTCACCGTTCGCTGTCCCCAACGGCTCAATAATCGAAGTGTCGATTGCTGGGAGCAACGGGCAGGCAATATCTAATGTGGGCGTCACCGTTGACCATGTCGGTCGGGTTGGTAAGTCGTCTCGATTACTCTACAAGTCTTCGTAACGCCGCGCCCACTACGCAATTACCAACAACAAACTGAAACGCATCAAGAGGGTATGAAGCTCGTGATACTCCGCGTAGGTCACGTATCCAGGTGTCGCAAAGTCTGGAATATTATCAAAGCCCACGCGACAGTGTTAACGTAACATTCGGTCGCGATATCAACGCTTCACCACCGGGGATTGTGAATACAACACTGTGCTAGATTGTGAGCGACTTCTGAACTACTTCTGAGCCAATTGTGAGCCAAATATGAATGGATTTTGAGTGCGGGGTATGTATTGAGGCTGGAGGTGGATGTAACTCGCTCAAGATACCACAACAAGTCGTGATAAATATTTTTTGGACGTTGGTAGAAGTCGCATGTAACTCCAACAAAGTGTTAGACGTGATTTGAATTTCCACAACCACATAACAACTTGGTTAGAGTATAGGAAGGGGAATGTAACCCGCTAGTAAAGAAGTGAGGTGGTAGTAGCAAGGTAACCCGTAACCACTAATCACGTGACCCGCACCATATCACGTAACCCGTCTAACCCCCGGCGCGCCGTTATTCTAATATCTTCGGGAAAACCGTTGTTAGTCTAATATCCTCCCACATAAAAGTTATCGGGGATTAGATTCCGAGCACCTTTTATTAGGGGACCCCCCCTTAATTCCTAGGTTTTTTTTAAAAAAAAAAAATCACGTAACCTTACCCTACCGTGTAAAGGGGAGGAAGGGACAATTCTATCCCCACCCTTTCTACTATAATTTCCTCAATTTTTTTTCCCTATAGGAAGATAGAGAGTAAGTACTATAGTAAGGGGGTATAACCCCGGGGGGGGGGGGGGGGGGGGGGGGGGGGGGGGGGGGGGGGGGGGGGGGGGGGG